>AWOL01S0019186.1:0-52565 GCA_000715115.1 Nicotiana otophora | reverse complement strand
GGGGGGGGGGGGGGTCGTCCGTCGTTGGTGTCTTTAATGGAATGGGAATTAGGGTCCCTTAAAGAGAGGGGGTTCGGTTGGGCCAAGCGGGTCATGCAAATTGGGCTTCTAAAGGGATGAGCTTGACTAAACCAATTTGTGTGGCTAAACTATTATATATATATTTTACTCACTAATTGACTAATGACCTAATTAATTAACTAGTATAAGAATGCATATTTTGGGTTTTTAGATATTTAAATAATGCATGTAACAATGTAATTAAATCCTAAAAATGCAATTTAAAAACTAAAATGCAATGAAATTAAAATTTGAATATTTTTATGATTTACGATATTCCTAACATACATAAACAATGCGAATAAATACAAAATAAATAAAGAAAAACTTTTAAAATTCATAAAATAATTAAAATTATTTTTTGGATTATTTTTAGGAGTAATTTTATATTAGGGCAAAAATTAGGTGCTCACAGACCTGATTTGATAGGTTTCAACATCGAATGTAAAAGTTAGAAATTCTTAAGTTTCATTAAGCTTGAATTGGGGTGTGATTTGTGATTTTAGCGTTGTTTGATGTGATTTGAGGTTTTAAATAAGTTTGTATGATATTTTTGGACTTGTTGGTATATTTGGTTGAAGTCCCAAGGGCCTCGGGTGAGTTTCGGATGGTTAACGGATCAAAAATTGGACTTAAAAAGTTTCTGCAATTTTTTCTCTTCTCTTGGAAATTCTAGGCTGAGATCGAGGCCCAAGATCGAGCCCCATGATCGAGGGCCATAATCGAGGCCATGATCGAGCCCCATGATCGAGGCCATAATCGAGCCCCAGGATCGAGGCCATGATCGAGCCCCAGGATCGAGGCCATGATCGAGGGCTGCCTGGGCAGAATTATAAAGGAGGGCATTCGTCCCATTCACCATTTCTAACAAACTGGAACTTGAGTAGAGGCGATTATTGATAGATTTTCAAGGAAAAGATATCGGGGTTAGTGATTCTAACTCGGATTTGGTTAATATATACGAATATATCATAATTTTCACCATTTAATTAGTGTTTTGAGATTGAAATTTGAAAAATTTTAGAAATCTCATAGAAACAAAATTTTGAGATTTCGGTGTCGATTCCGAGTCGGATTTGAGTGCAATTAGTATAGTTGGACTCGTAATTGAATGAGTTGTCGGATTTTGTGAGTTTCACCGGATTTCGAGACGTGGGCCCCACGGACAATTTTTGAGTTAATTTTGGATTTTATTGAAAAATATAGTATTTTCTTATGAAATTGATTCCTTTAAATTTTGTTGACTGTATCGAATTAATTATAACTAGATTCGAGTCGATCGGAGTTAGCAAAATCGAGGAAAAGGCATACTACTTGATTAAATTGGAGAAAGTCGAGGTAAGTGACTTGTCTAACCTTGTGCGGGGGAAATCTCTCCCAGGATTGGTATTAATTGTAATATGATGAAAGTCATGTACACGAGGTGACGAGTGTGTACACGGGCTAAATGTGAAGGATTATGTTTTTAAATTGTGTAGATCACGGTTGCATATTAATTAAATTATTAAATCTTGTTATATTCTCCATCATTGATTTGATTTATATACTTTAAATTTGCTTGACCTTTTTCCTGCTAATTGTTTTACCTGTTTAGTTAGAACTTGGTTTCTTTAATTCTGTACATTATTTGAAGGGTGATTTTTCTTAAATTAAATATTATTAATATAAATTATTTGACATTTTAAATTTGGTATTTAAGGAATGTATTAAAATTTTGAAATATTATCTTGTTGATTTATTTATTCCCGAATATTTTGTAAGATTTTCGTACTCATTGTGATGGAACCGTGAGCTCTTTATTGTGGAAAAATATTATTGATAATTTATTTTGGCATGAGCCGTGAGCTCTTTATTGTGAAAAAATATTGTTGTTGAATTATTTTGGCAAGTTAAATTATTTGAGCACTTGAGGTACAAATTGTGATATATTGTGATATTGATACGCATGCGGTATTATAAGATCTGGGTATTGAAACGCATGCTGTGAGATAAGGGTGGCTTGATACGCGTGGCTAGTAGGGGGAACTACTAGAAGCAATGCGGCGTGATAAGGATGGCTAAAACGCGGGACGCTATTTCGGAAAAAATATTTTCTTTAAAATAAATTGTGAAGGCTCCCGCGGTGAGATAAAGAAATGAGATATTGTGAATTTATTAATGATTTGGGACTACGAGGTGGTACCTCGTGAGTGCCCTTGTTGATATTGATTTATGGCCACAATTGCCTTTGATTATTGTTGTGATTTTCTTAAAGTTGAAAGGAATTCTGTTTTGATTCCACGAGATATTATTTGCCATTATTTTGTGCAATTAAATGGTGACATGCTACTTGATTCATTTTCATTGTCATTTTATTTTATTATATTATTAAACATTTTACCATGCCATTATTATTTTCCAGTAGGGCCTGACCTGACCTCGTCACTACTCTACCGAGATTAGGCTTGGCACTTACTGGGTACCGCTGTGGTGTACTCATACTACGCTTCTGCACATCTTTCTGTGCAGATCCAAGTACTCCATACCAGCCCCGACATCAGTGAGTTACCTGTACACGGAGACTTCGAGGTATCTCTGCCAGCGTCCGTAGACTCCGGAGTCACCTTCTATCATTATTATGTTGCTTTCTTACTTTATTTAGACCTTGATATATATAGAGACATTGAGGATAAAATTCTTAGAATCTTGTGACTTATTTCTATCGGGTTTTGGGAGTTGAAATTATTTGAATTGTAGTTTATTTAATTCAGATATTTATTATTATTCTGTATTGATAGGCTTACCTAGTCTTAAAGACTAGGTGACATCACGACATCCTACGGAGGGAATTTGGGGTCGTGACAAGTTGGTATCAGAGCCAGGTTCATAGGTGTCATGAGTCACAAGCAGGTTTAGTAGAGTCCTGCTGATTGGTACGGAGACGTCTGTACTTATCTTCGGAAGGCTATGGAATTGTTAGGAAAATATTCACTTCTTTGATTCCTTATCGTGCGCATTTGTTGATTTCAAAGTTCTAAACAATTGTCTTTCTATTCTCTCACAGATGGTGAGGACACGCACAACTGGATCTGATGATCAGACACCCGCGCCACCTGTTGGAGACGCAAGAGGCCGGGGTCATGGCAGAAGCCGAGCCAGAGGTCGAGGAAGACCACGCGGTGCAACCAGAGTACCTGCACAAGCTACTGTACTAAAGCCACCAGTAGCTCCAGTTGGAAAGCAGGCACCTGAGATGCCTATTACTACTCTTGCCCAATTTTTGAGCATGTTTGGCACTCTAGCTCAGGCAGGGTTAATTCCACTTGCTCTTGCCACATCTCAGGCCGGAGGAGAAGCATAGACTCCCGCCACCCGTACTCCAGAGCCATGGGCCCAAGTTGACCATGCTCCAGAGGTTATACCAGTGCAGCCAGTTGTCCCAGTTTGGCCTGAGATTAGGACAACAGTCTCAGAGGGGGAGCAACTCAGGCTCGGAAGGTACAAAAAGTACCACCCTCCCACTTTCAGCGGCTTAGCTTTAGAGGATGCTCAGGGTTTTATGGAGGAATGTCAACGTATCCTTCATACTATGGGTATTGTAGATTCTAGTGGGGATTCTTTCACGGCATTCCAGTTTAGAGGAGCAGCCTACCGGTAGTGGCGGGAATATGAGTTGGATAGTCCGGCTGACTCAATTTTCAGATATGTTCTTAAGGGAGTATGTTCCTCAGAGTCTTAGAGATGCATGGCGCGCAGAGTTTGAGCAGCTTCTCCAGGGTTCTATGACCGTGTCAGAATATGCGGTCCGATTCAGTGATTTGGCTAGGCATGCACCAGCCTTAGTTTCTACTATTCGAGAGTGGGTTCGCAGATTTATTGAGGGTCTCCACCCTAATATTAGATTCAGTATGGTCCGAGTGCTAGATATGGACATCACATACCAACATGTGGTGTCAATTGCTAGGATATTGGAAGGTATGCGAACTCGGGAGAGGGAAGAGAGGGAAGCTAAGAGACCCCGAGATTCTAGCACATATAATAATTCTCGTGCCCCAGCTGCAACCCGTCATGGTAGAGGTTATGTGAGTCGTCCTATTCATTCAGCACTTCCAACTTCCATTGGTATTTCGGCTACTCCCAAACCTCAATTTTATTATTATGCACCGCCAGTGTCTACTGTACCTCGTGTACAAGGTGCTTTTAGTGGGAAATCTAGTCGATCAGGCCCAAGCAAGTCCCAGCAGCCACGACCTCCGAGGGCTTGCTTTGAGTGTGATGACACTCGTCATATTATGAGAGATTGCCCCAGATTTAGGAGGGGTGCACCTCCACAGATTTCTCAGGTCCCACCTATTCCACAGGGCCCTCAGGCTTCTCAGGCCATGATTACTGCACCGGTTTCCACTCCACCTGCATAGCCAGCTAGAGGTGGAGGTCGGGCAGGTAGAGGTATCCCTAGAGGGGGAGGCCAGGCCAGATATTATGCCCTTCCTGCTTGGATAGAGGCCGTTGCATCCGATTCTGTTATCACAGGTATTATTCCGGTCTGTCATAGAGATGCATCGTTCTTATTTGATCCAGGCTCCACTTATTCTTATGTGTCATCTTATTTTTCCCCGTATTTGGGCATATTAGGTGATTCCTTAAGTTCTTATATTTATGTATATACACCCGTGGGTGAATCTATTATTGTGGACCATGTGTATCGGTCGTGTTTAGTTGTTATCAGTGGTTTTGAGACCAAGGCCGATTTATTATTGCTCAGTATGGTAGATTTAGATATTATTTTGGGCATGGACTGGTTGTCTCGCTATCATGCTATTCTTGATTGTTACGCCAAGACGGTGACGTTGGCAATGCCAGGTCTACCGTGGCTAGAGTGGAGAGGTACCTCGGATCATGTTCTTAGCAGGGTTGTTTCATTTCTTAAAGATCAACGAATGGTTGAGAAGGGGTGTGATGTGTATCTAGCCTATGTGAGAGATATTAGTGTTGATACACCTACCGTGGATTCAGTTCCTATAGTAAGGGAATTTCCTGATGTATTTCCAGCGAATCTTCCGGGTATGCCACCCTATAGAGATATTGACTTTGGCATTGATTTATTACCGGGTACTCAGCCCATTTCTATTTTACCATATCGTATGGCCCCATCAGAGTTGAAAGAATTAAAAGAACAGTTATAGGAATTACTTAATAAAGGCTTCATTCGGCCTAGTGTATCGCCTTGGGGTGCTCCTGTCTTATTTGTGAAGAAGAATGATGGTTCTATGCGGATGTGTATTGATTATCGCCAGCTGAACAAGGCTACAATGAAGAACAGGTATCCGTTACCACGTATTGACAATCTATTTGATCAGCTTCAGGGTGCCAGAGTGTTCTCTAAAATTGACTTGCGTTCGGGTTATCATCAGTTGAAGATTCGGGAGCCAGATATCCCGAAGATTGATTTTAGGACTCGGTACAGTCATTACGAGTTCCTTGTGATGTCTTTTGGACTGACCAACGCCCCAACAATATTTATGCACTTAATGAATAATGTATCTCAGCCCTATCTTTAATATTTCATCATTGTGTTTATTGACGACATTCTGGTGTATTCCCGGAGTCGGGAAGATCATAAACAACACCTGAAGTCTGTGCTTCAGATTTTGAGAGAAAAGAAGTTATATGCAAAATTTTCTAAGTGTGAATTCTGGCTTGATTTAATGGGATTTTTGGGTCATATAGTTACATGCGAAGGGATCAAGGTAGATCCTAAAAAGATTGAAGTAGTGCAGAGTTGGTCCAGACCATCCTCAGTTACGGAAATCCGGAGTTTCCTTGGTTTGGCAGGGTATTATCGCCGATTTGTAAATGGTTTCTCTTCTATTGCTGTATCTATGACCAAATTGACCCAGAAGGGTGCTCCGTTCAGGTGGACCGAGGAATGTGAGGAGAGCTTCCAAAAGCTTAAGACAGCTTTGACTACAGCCCCGGTATTGGTATTACCTACAGGTTCAGGGTCTTATACTGTGTATTGTGACGCGTCGTGTATTGGTCTCAGTGCAGTGTTGATGCAAGAAGGTAGGGTGATTGCCTACTCCAGACAGCAACCAGTTTGTCATGTTGGATATTTCCGAGCCGAGCCGAGTTTTGGCTTATGTGGTTTCTCAGTCTTCTCTTTATGATCGTATCAGGAAGCGTCAGTATGATGACCCCCATCTGTTTGTCCTTAGGGACACAGTTCAGCACAGTGATGCCAAGGAAGTCATTATTGGAGATAACGGTGTATTACGGATGTAGGGCAGGCTATGTGTGCCTAATGTAGATGGTTTGTGTGAGTTGATTCTCCAAGAAGCTGACAGTTCGCGGTACTCCATTCATTCCGGTGCTACAAAGATGTATCAGGACTTGAGACAACACTATTGGTGGAGGCGGATGAAGAAAGGCATAGTGGAATATGTAGCTCGGTGTCTAAATTGCCAACAAGTGAAATATGAGCATCAATGACCGGGTGGATTGCTTTAGAATTTAGAGATTCCAGAATGGAAATTGGAGCGGATCACTATGGATTTCGTTGTTGGACTTCCACGGACTCAGCGGAAGTTTGATGCAGTTTGAGTGATTGTGGATAGGTTGACCAAGTCAGCTCATTTCGTTCCTGTGATGACTACCTACTCTTCCGAGCAGCTGGCTCGAATCTATATTCGCGAGATTGTCAGACTTCACAGCGTACCGGAATCTATCATCTCCGACCGGGGTACAAAGTTTACCTCACGGTTTTGGAGGGCTGTACAACTAGATTTGGGTACTCGTATGGAGTTGAGTACAGCATTTCTCCCTCGGATAGACGAGCAATCCGAATGCACAATTCAGATACTAGAGGATATGCTTCGTGCGTGTGTGATAGATTTTGGGGGTGCTTGGGACCAGTTCTGACCACTTGTTGAGTTTGCTTACAACAACAGTTACCAGACGAGCATTCAGATGGCTCCGTATGAGGCCTTGTATGGTAGGCGGTGCCGGTCTCCAGTGGGTTGGTTTGAATCGGGCTAGGCTAGGTTATTGGGTACAGACTTGGTTCAGGATGCCCTGGAAAAATTTAAGTTGATTCAGGATCGACTTCGTACAGCCCAATCGAGACAGAAGAGTTATGCGGATCGGAAGGTTCGTGATGTTGCATTCATGGTTGGTGAGCGGGTCCTGCTCCGGGTTTCGCCTATAAAGGGGGTGATGAGGTTCGGGAAGAAGGGCAAGTTGAGCCCTAGGTATATTGGACCTTTTGAGATTCTTGAGAGAGTTGGAGAGGTGGCTTACAACCTTGCACTATCACCTAGTCTATCTGTAGTTCATCTGGTATTCCATGTTTCTATGCTTCGAAAATATCACAGCGATCCGTCTCATGTGTTAGACTTCAGTTCTGTTCAGTTGGACAAGGATCTANGAAATATCACGGCGATCCGTCTCATGTATTAGACTTCAGTTCGGTTCAGTTGGACAAGGATCTATCCTATGTTGAGGAACCAGTGGCTATTTTAGATAGGCAGGTTCGAAAGCTGAGGTCAAAGAACATTGCTTCCGTGAAGGTTCAGTGGAGGGGTCATCCGGTTGAGGATGCGACTTGGGAGACCGAGCATGATATGCGCAACTGTTATCCACACTTATTCATCAGCTCAGGTACTTTTTCTAACTCCGTTCGAGGACGAACGTTGTTTTTAGAGATGGAGAATGTGATGACCCAAAATGTCATCTTTAAAGTTAATAATTAATTCTATGTTCTAAAATCTCGAAAATCACTATTTATCATTACTCGACTTGCGTGTGCAGTCCGTAAAATATTTTGAAAAGTTTTTATGTGAAAAATGGATTAAAATGTGAATTAGAGTTTTAAAACTGAACTGAGATGACTTTGGTCTACATTTTTAGCAAACGGACTCGGATCAGTGTTTTGACAGTTTTGGTAGGTTTGTATCGTGATTTGGGACTTGAGTGTATGACTGGAATCAAATTCTGAGGTCCCTAGCCCAAGATATGGAATTTTGAAGACAAATTAAAAGTTTAAGTTCAAATAGTGATCGGATGTCGAATTATGTGCAAACGACTCCGGAATAGAATTTTGATGATTCTAACAACTCCGTATGGTGATTTTAGACTTAGGAGTATGATCGAAATTTTATTTGGAAGTCCGTAGTGAAATTAGGTTTGAAATAGCTAAAATAGGAATTTAAAGTTTGAAATTTTGACCGGGGAGTTGACTTTTTGATATCAGGGTCGGAATCAAGTTCCAAAAATTTTCATAGCTCTGTTATGTCATTTATGACTTGTGTGCAAAATTTGAGGTCAATCGGACTTGATTTGATAGGTTTCGACATCGAATGTAGAAGTCGTAAATTCTTAAGTTTCTTTAAGCTTGAATTGTGGTGTGATTTGTGATTTTAGCATTGTTTGATGTGATTTGAGGTTTCAAATACGTTCTTACGATGTTTTAGGACTTGTTGGCATATTTTTTTGAGGTCCCGAGGGCCTCGGGTGAGTTTCGGATGGTTAACGGATCAAATATTGGACTTAAAAAGTTGCTGCAATGTTTTCCCTTATGTTGGAAATTCTGGGCTGAGATCAAGACCAAGATCGAGGCCCATGATCGAGGGCCATGATCGAGGTCTATGATCGAGGCCATGATCGAGACCCAGGATCGAGGCCATGATCGAGCCCCAGGATCGAGGCCATGATCGAGCCCCAGGATCGAGCCCCAAGATCGAGGCCATGATCGAGCCCCAGGATCGAGGCCATAATCGATCCCCGGGATTGAGGCTATGATCGAGACCCAGGATCGAGGCCATGATCGAGCTGCAGGATCGAGGCCATGATCGAGCCCCAGGATAGAGGCCATGATCGAGGGCTGCCTGCAGAATTATAAAGGAGGGCATTCGTCCCATTCACCATTTTTAACAAACTGGAGCTTGAGCAGAGGCGATTATTGATAGATTTGCAAGGAAAAGACATTGGCGTAAGTGATTCTAACTCGGATTTGGTCAATATATACGAATATATCATTGTTTTCACCATTTAATTAGTGTTTTGAGCTTGAAATTTTGGAAATTTTAGAAATCTCATAGAAACGAAATTTTGAGATTTCGGTGTCGATTCAGAGTCGGATTTGAGTGAAATTAGTATGGTTGGACTCGTAATTGAATGGATTGTCGGATTTTGTGAGTTTTGCCGGATTTCGAGAAGTGGGCCCCACGGGCAATGTTTTAGTTAATTTCGGATTTTATTGAAAAATGTAATTTATTCCTATGAAATTGATTCCTTTAATTTTGTTGACTGTATCGAATTAATTATGACTAGATTAGAGTCGATCGGAGTCGAAAAATCGAGGAAAAGGCATACTACTGGATTAAATTGGAGCAAGTCGAGGTAAGTGACTTGTCTAACCTTGTGCGGGGGAAATCTCCCCTAGGATTGGGGTCATGACACTAGTCGTGATGACACCTAACCCAACCCGTTAGGTAAGCCAATTACCAACTATATGATTCCAATGAAATTAATGAGTTAATTAATTAAAAGAAAATATCTAAAACCAGTACTTTTCCCCAAGAACTGGTAGTACAAATCATGAGCTTCTAAGAATAGAGTTTACAAAGCTGGAATGAAATAAATACATCATCTGTTTGAGAAGTACATAAACAGAGTTTTATGAATCTAAGGCTACTATGAACAAGAGGCCGCTACAACCGGAACGCAGATACATCTTAAAATCCAGCTCCGATCGAACACAGCATCAGCAGCCAACATCTGCACGCAAGGTGCAGGAGTGTAGCATCAGTACAACCGACCCCATGTACTGAGTAAGTAACAAACCTAACCTTAGGTTGAAAGCAGTGACGAGCGTTTACCAAGGTCGGATCCAAAACCAATAGTCCACAACAATATCTAGAAAATAAATCTCATAACAACATAATTGAGGCAGCACAATGAATAACTCAACAATAAAGTGCTCAGTTCGTTCACAGTTCCTGAAAAATAAACATTTTTTCTTTTCAAATATAATAGTAAAACTTAATTCTTTTCACTAAAATCACCAAAATATGAGTAAGTTTGAAAACTGTGATTTTCCCAAAATCCTTTCAATAATAAAAGGGATGTTTTATTTTCTTTCCAAAAAACCCGTATAAAACAATTGCATCACTATGCCCATCTGTCAACATATGTGAGAAATCATGAATGATGTGATACTGTACAACATGAGAAAAAATCCATCTCTATGCATGTATGTCATGTGTGCATGTCAATGCGATGCAAATCAGTGATAAAATCATATGCATACTCTCAGAGTATCATTTCACTCAGTCCTCCTAATCACTCAGTCCTCACAGTCACTCATGCCTCCCAAATCACTCGGCACTCGCACTCGGCACTCATACTCAGTAGGTACCTGCGCTCACTGGGATGTGTACAATGTCCGGAGGGGCTCCTTCGGCCCAAGCGCTATATCAAGCCAATCGTGGCATAAATCAATTAACATGTTGTGGCGTGCAGCCTGATCCATAAATATCCTCACAATTAGGCCCTCGGCCTCACTCAGTCATCAACCTCTCCAGTCTCTCAGGCACTCAGAAATCATGATAAGCAGCCCAAAAACAATGATATGATGCATCAAAAATAAATAAGAGAGACTGAGGTATGATATGAAAGGAATAAACATGACTAAGTGAAATATTACAATTTGAACATATTATTCAACCACAAAAATGACATGAATGGGTACCAACAATAACAACATATGCCCGAGCGTGATTTTTAATAAGAGTCTCAGCTCAATTTTCTCTAACACGTAGAGAATGTACGGATATAAATAGATTATTCAACTATACATTCTTATGGAATTTGACCAAGTCACAATTCCTACGGTGCACGCCCATACGCCCGTCACCTAGCATGTGCATAACCTCCAAACAATTCACATAATATGTATATTCAGGGTTCATACCCTCACCTCCAAGATTAGAAGAGTTACTTACCTCGAACAAGCCGAATCCAATGTCGAGCAAGCTAAACAATGCTTCCAGAAATTCTATCCTGCGCGTAACAACTTCCGAACGGCTCGAATCTAGTCACAATTAATTTGATTCAATCAACCCAAATTATAGGAATTTACTCTATATCAAAATACTAATTTTTCTACAAAAATCCGAATTTACAGTCAAAAATTTCCCGTGGGACCCACGTCTCGGAACCCGACGAAAGTTACAAAATATTAACGAACATCCAACCACACAAATTTCACCAAATTCCGACATCAATTCGACCCTCAAATCTTCAATTGAAGTCTTTGAAGATTTCTACCATTTTCAACCCAATCTTTACCTATTTGAACTCAAGACTCTTTCCATAAATCTTATTGATACGTATAAATAATACTCTTACACCCAAGAATCATACTCTTAATCACCCATCAATACCCAAACTCGAAATTGAAGATTAGGGTTAGAACCTTACCTCTTTGATGAAGAACTTGAGGGATTTCTCGGTGGATTTCAAGGCTTGGACAAGAATTTGATGAACAAGACACTTCATCTACTTCCTCTCTCTAGAACACTCTCACTTCTCTCTAAAATCACCAGATAATTGCCCCAAAATAAGCCCCAAAGCCTATTTATCAAAATGGGGTCGGGTTATGAAAATAGAAAAATTAACCCTCCGAAAGCAGGTCCGCGGTCGCATATTGGACCGCAGAATGGGCATGCGGGCCGCAAAATTGATCGCAAAATCGGTGCCCAGAACTGGGCTCTTCTGGTCCATTCTGCGACCAGTTTGCAGTTGCAGAAGCAGTTTTGAGATCGCATAACTGTTTTGCGATCGCATAATTGGTCACAGAATTGTATTTTTCCAGCCTTTGGTAATTTGGCCATAACTTCTTGTAGGAATGTCCAAATGACGAACGATTTGAAGCGTTAGAAACTAGACTCAAAGATATTTCATTTCATAGGTAAATCACCATATATAACACTTCGTGTCCTGAGAGTTATGCATATTTGAACTTAGGTCTTGTGAGAACTTACTTGATTTTCTATTATGAAATTTCCAACTTCTACATTCGATGCCGAAGCATATCGAATCAAGTCCGATTGACCTCAAATTTTGCACACAAGTCATAAATGACATAATGGACCTATTCCGATTTCCAGAATCGGATTCCGACCCTAATATCAAAAAGTAAACCCCCCAGTCAAACTTTCCAAAATTTTAACTTTCGCCATTTCAAGTCTAATTCTACTACGGACCTTCAAATAATTTTCCGAACACACTCCTAAGTCCAAAATCACCATACGGAGCTATTGGAATCATCAAAACTCCATTCCGGGGTCGTTTACACATAAGCTGACATCCGGTCATTATTTTAACTTAAGTTTTCAATTATAAGACTAAGTATCTTATTTCACTCCGAAATCCTTCCGGGCCCGAACCAACTAACCCGATAAGTCATAAATTAACTATAAGGCATAAATTGAGCAGTAAATGGGGGAATGGGGTTATAATACTCAAAATGACCGTCCGAGTCGTTAGATTCTCCCTTACTTAAATATATGTTCGTCTTCAAACGTGCCATGAGTTGTTTCCAAGCCACCACATCACTGTTCCATCTTACCACGCACGTCCCCGGGATGATCCCACGCAACCCTATTCCGTGTAAATTGTATAGGCCTGACAACAAAACATAATTAAAAATCATTACTTCAACCTTAGCCCATAAACCTTGGAATTCAATTTCCAACATTTAGAATTTCTTTTCAAGACCTGAATTTCATATCAACACGCTGTATGAGTCTAAACAAGCTGTATTGAGTCATAACCATAACCCCATATATAATCACTTAACATACTACACAACTCGCTTGCTCGCAGCACCATTTTCTATCACATTAACTACTCCAAAGTAACCCGGTAATAGTATTAAACCCCATATCAAACAAAACCTCGTTCTAAAACTTTTGCACACTGCTGATAATGAAAGAAACACACAGAAATCTCAAGATCCCTTATTAGATCAACAAGTAATGGAGCTCTCTCGCCCCATCCAGAACCATAATCACTTTCTAAGCCGAATTGCAATATTATCTTCCCGAATATACTGTTTCAAACCCAATAGCACTCATTCTAGGTCCAATGACCTTATATTATTTAACACAACTATCCCACAGACACTCCACATCAATATAGCTCCACCACCACTGCGCAATCCGTGTACCCAGATATGGGAGATGTCTCAAGGAAGAGAACCATATTGCAAGTTCAACAAGCACCACAACAACCACAATGTTACAACCAACTCCTCAAATTTCGTGACTAGGATAACCGTAGGCGCATGTGCACAATTGTAGAGTAAGGAAATTAATGAATCAGATAAATTATCATAGAAATAAAATTCCCACACATGGTACGGATGACTCATGTGCCAATAATATGAATCGCCCGGCATGGTCACATGCCTCTAGTCCCAGCATATCATACATGAGCAATTAAACAAGTACACGTGTATATGATAATGAAATAAGATTCTCATGCTCCTAGACTGGTATAAATGCCATAGTGTAAGCATGTGCAAAGTCCGCTATCACACTTCAAATCGGCAATTTAATGCAAAAATAGTAACTACCCCGTTTATTCAGAGAATTAGCCTTTTTGTAACCACAAGTGTAGCCTTGATAGTTCTCAACAAAGGTAAGAACACGAGAAACATTATAACTTTATGCTTAACAGTCAACTCTAGGCAAATCATAGCCTAAGAATTCTTTCGAGTATGAATACCTGCCCCAATGCCCGCACATTGGCTCAAACCTCACATATATGCACACTTATAGCGCATAGCTATCACAAATAATTAACGCAACTAGTGCATCCACTGAGTTAAAATAAAATACTTACCTCAAATAGGCCATAATCCGAAACAATACACTTCTGAGAACTCTTAGTCTCCAAATTCATCGAACACATGAATCACCGTAACTGGTCCCAACTCCAGCACTAAAATGACTAACACATCTTCCATTCACGATAATCCCATGAGGAATACTTTCATAATTCCGTGCCACATAGCAATAATTTGAATATCAACAGTCTATCAACCAGGTGAGTACTGCAATACTGATGAACATCCGTAAGTCAAAACACAACGCGCCTTCTGAACTGCGCACCCTTCTCAGGAATTACCAAGCAGTTATAACACTCATCGAAATATCTGAAACTGACCATGCTGTCCAACATTCGTTATCTTCTCTTCAAGACTGAACTGTAACCATGTACATGTAAATCCTAATATTGCACAACACACCACATCTATTATGCCATCATGTTAAAAGTACAAGAATCTTATTATCAACTTTGAGTCACCAACAATTTACATACCCTATTAGTTAGATACCGTTCTCTTGCTTCTTTCCAGGAGGAAATCACAATACACAACACGTTCTCCATATCGGTAGAAAAGTATCCGATTCAAACCATGGTAGAAACCATCATGAACACTTTGCAATCCATCTGCACATAACCAAGCTATTAGAATTAAATTTTCTAACTCGACCAAACCACGCAGGTCACCAAAACCCAAGAAATATTGCCACCAAAACATCTGTAAAGTCTTACCACGTCGTAATTACCCAAAGGACCGATCCTACCATTACTATACTGGTCCAACCTACTACCCAATTGTCCTATTTCTCCGAGTCCCTTCCGAATTTGCCTTCCGATTGATACTTCTCCTTGATAAAATGCCACGATCTTTAGCCACACTCACCCTACAAACCTTAGCATAGAACCACAACGCCCTACGTCCTTTAAGCAATTGTGTTCTTCTTAAGCACCTCCATAAATACCACAACTATAACACTCACTCTGAAAATACCTTATGTGAATTTAAAATTGTTCTTCTTACCTTCCTTATATTAAAACATAGAGTCCCTAGTCATACAGAATTTCCGCAAGTCCAGTCGCCATTAAATGCAAATCTCCGATTTTATCCATACCCAAGTCCGGAAACATTCTCAATTGCTATATATGATCCTCGAACCTATTGGACTTTCTCGAGAATCTCCCCCTTTGTTCAAATCCAAGTTACACCGCCCAAATGGGCCAAATGGCACCTGCCCAATAGCATAACAACACTCAAAGAATTAACTCTACTTTTTAATACCACCGATCAATTTCATACTCCTTGGGCACTACATCATTCACAAATAATAACTCACTCATCCCATGATTTTTTATATACTCATAAAGCACAATATAACCTGTATCCAGAAATTACCTTACTAGAGTCATTCTCGAACTCCACCTCTGCAAGTCATCACTGATTCCCAAGTAAACCTCAAACCAAAAATAATTGACACATACCCATGTACTGATTTGTCCATAGCAGACTCCCTCACTTGGCTCAAAGCCATAGATTAAAATACTCCATAACTCACAATACCCATACTTATTTACTATCATAATACTGCAGTCGGTGCAACAAAAATTCTTTTCAAGCTTATGCAACACCAACCATAAAATACCTCAATCGTCTGCTAAGTTCGCATTCATTCTCTCAATACTCAAGTCAACTTTCTCAACCAGATTCAAATTCATATCTCAACACATACACCCCGCTGGTAGCAAAGAAACTCTTTATTCAGATTATAAGGAACACACCTACGTAGATTTCTTCGTAGGGGATAACCCATATCCTTAGCCTCAAATTGGTATCTTGTTATACCCTTTCTCAATTACAATTACTATGAAATCACTTAATCTTTCTGAGTCCAAACTCATTTACCAGACCTGAGAATTTAATTTATCCCAAATTTTAACAACGTGAAAGATCCTTCAAAACATTCATACGCGAGACTGTACGTCCCATCAAATCGAAAATCAAGCACTCCCAATGGCATTTCCTTTAAATTTCAAGGAAACACTTCTCGTCATATTCAAATCATCTTAACACATCCCGCGGTCACATCATACCCATCTTACTACCATTCAACTGCTCATCGAGCCACAAATTTCACTCGTAGGGTCATTACCAGACATATGAGTCCAGTTGTATAAGTTACAACTGAAACTACTGAGCTTAAACTGCGCTCTAACCATGGCCTCAAGTCCTCCAGACTAGCCCATCATGAAAACACAGAATACACATCTCGCACATCATCCCTGAAATCACAAGCCGGCGATACACAGCTGATACCGAGCGCTCATGTGTACATACGAATGCGTGGGAGGAATTCAAAGAATTATATTTCATGCTGAATCAATTCCGCACGATAAAGAAAGAAAGATGGAAAATTATCCTAAATGTCCTGTAGCCTCTCGAAGATAGGTATGGACGTCATCATACCGATCCGCAAGACTCTACTAGACACTTGCTCATGATTTGTAGAACCTATGAACCTAGTGCTCTGATATCACCTTGTCACGACCCAAAATCCAACTAGTCGTGATGGCACCTAACCCAACCCGTTAGGTAAGCCAATTACCAACTATCTGATTCCAATGAAATTAACGAGGCAATTAATTAAAAGAAAATATCTAAAATCAATACTTTCCCCCAAGAACTGGTAGTACAAATCATGAGCTTCTAAGAATAGAGTTTATAATGCTGGTATGAAATAAATACATCATCTGTTTGAGAAGTACATAAACAGAGTTTTACGAATCTAAAGCTACCATGAACAAGAGGCAGCTACAACCGGAACACAGATACATCTTCAAATCCAGCTCCCATCGAACACAGCAATATCAGCACCAACATCTGCACGCAAGGTGCAGAAGTGTAGTATCAGTACAACCGACCCCATGTACTGAGTAAGTAACAAACCTAACCTTAGGTTGAAAGCAGTGACGAGCTTTTACCAAGGTCGGGTCCAAAACCAATAGTCCACAACAATATCCAGAAAACAAATCTCATAACAACAGAATTGAGGCAGCACAATGAATAACTCAATAATAAAGTGCTCAGTTCGTTCACAGTTCCGGAAAAATAAACATTTTTCTTTTCAAATATAATAGTAAAACTCAATTCTTTTCATAAAAGTCACCAAAATACGAGTAAGTCTGAAAACTGTAATTTTCCCAAAATTCTTTCAATAATAAATGGGATGTTTCATTTTCTTTCCAAATAACTCGTATAAAACAATTGCATCAATATGCCCATCTATCAACATGTAATAGAAATAATGAATGATGTGATACTGTACAGCATGAGAAAAAATCCATCTCTATGCATGTATGTCATGTGTGCATGTCAATGCGATGCAAATCACTGATAAAATCATATGCATACTCTCGGAGTATCATTTCACTCAGTCCTCCCAATCACTCAGTCCTCCCAGTCACTCAGTCCTCACAGTCACTCATGCCTCACAGTCACTCAATCCTTTCAAATCACTCGGCACTCGCACTCAGTAGGTACCTGCACTCACTGGGGGTGTGTACAGACTCCGGAGGGGCTCCTTCAGCCCAAGCGCTATATCAAGCCAATCATGGCATAAATCAATAAACATGATGCGGCGTGCAACCCGATCTATAAATATCCTCACAATTAGGCCCGCGGCCTCACTTAGTCATCAACTTCTTCAGTCTCTCGGGCTCTCAAAAATTATGATAAGTAGCCCAACAATAATGATATGATGCATCAACAATAAATAAGAGAGACTAAGGTATGATATGAAATGAATAAACATGACTGAGTGAAAATTACAATTTGAACATATTATTCAACCATAAAAATGACCCCAATGGGTACCAACAATAACATTATATGCCTAAGCATGATTTTTAATACGAGTCTCAGCTCAATTTTCTCTAACACGTAGAGAATATACGGATATCAATAGATTATTCAACTATACAGTCCCATGGAATTTGACCAAGTCACAATTCCTACGGTGCATGACCACACGCCCGTCACCTAGCATGTGCGTCACCTCCAAACAATTCACATAATACATATATTCAGGGGTCATACCCTCAGCTCCAAGATTAGAAGAGTTACTTACCTCGAACAAGCCGAATCCAATGTCGAGCAAGCTAAACAATGCTTCCAGAAATTCCATTCTGCGCGTAACAACTTCCGAACGGCTCGAATCTAGTAACAATTAATTTAATTCAGTCAACCCAAATTATAGGAATTTACTCCATATCAAAATACTATTTTTTTTACAAAAATCCGAATTTACACTCAAAAATTGCTCGTGGGACCCACGTATCGGAACCCGACGAAAGTTACAAAATATTAACGCCCATCCAACCGTGAGTCCAACCATACAAATTTTACCAAATTCCGACATCAACTCAACCCTCAAATCTTCAATTGAAGTCTTTGAAGATTTCTACCATTTTCAACCCCATCTTCACCCATTTGAACTCAAGACTCTTTCCATAAACCTTATTGATACGTATAAATAATACTCTTACACCCAAGAATAATACTCTTAATCACCCATCATTACCCAAACTCGGAATTGAAGATTAGGTGTTAGAACCTTACCTCTTTGATGAAGAACTTGAGGGATTTCTCGTTGGATTTCAAGGGTTGGACAAGAATTTGATGAACAAGACACTTCATCTACTTCCTCTATCTATAACACTCTCACTTCTCTCTAAATTCATCAGATAATTGTCTCAAAATAAGTCTGAAAGCCTATTTATCAAAATAGGGTCGGGTTATGAAAATAGAATACTTAACCCTCTGAAAGTAGGTCTGCGATCGCATAATGGACCGCAGAATGGGTATGCGGGCCGCAAAATTGATCGCGAAATTGGTGCCCAGAACTGGGCTCTTCTGGTCCATTTTGCGACCAGTTTGTGATTGTAGAAGCAGTTTTACGATCGCATAACTATTTTGTGATCGCATAATTGGTCGCAGAATTGCATGTTTTCAGCCTTTGGTAATTTGGTCATAACCTCTTGTAGGAATGTCCAAATGACCAACAGTTTGAAGCGTTAGAAACTAGACTCAAAGATATTTTATTTGATAGGTAAAACACCATATAACACTCTGTGTCCTCAGAGTTATGCTCATTTGAAGTTAGGTCTTGTGCGAACTTATTTGACTTTAGTCTATTATGAAATTTGCAACTTCTATATTCGATGTCGAAACCTATCAAATCAAGTCCGATTGACCTCAAATTTGGCACACAAGTCATAAATGACATAACAGACCTATTTCAATTTCCGAAATTAGATTCTGATCCCGATATCAAAAAGTCAACCCCTTGGTCAAACTTTCCAAAAATTCAACTTTCGTCATTTCAAGCCTAATTCTACTACGGACATCCAAATAATTTTCCAAACACGTTCCTAAGTCCAAAATTACCATACGGAGCTATTGAATTCATCAAAACTCCATTTCGGGGTTGTTTACATATAAGTCGACATCCAGTCACTATTTTAACTTATGTTTTCAATTATGAGACTAAGTGTCTCATTTCACTCCAAAATCCTTCTGGACCCTAACCAACTAACTCGATAAGTCATAAGTCAACTGTAAGGCATAAATTGAGCAATAAATGAGGGAACAGGGTTATAATACTCAAAACGACCGGCAGGGTCGTTATAATTTGGATCATCAATAAGAATTTTAAATTGCTAAATCTATTTTTATGTGTGTTTCTGTAAAAGTGATAGGTCAGAAACTATTCTAGATAGTAAGAAGATTATGGAGCGGTAAGTCTCTCTAATTATTTTTATCTATTTTCAGTCTCTACTGCCATGCTACATTACGTCATTTATCTACTAAATGATGATTATATTGGCATAAATATCATTTGTGTTTTGCTAAATTATCTAATTTATGAAAATCAATATGAGGTTTTGCATTACTTCAGTGTCGAAGTCTATGTTTATGTTATGTCGCTCCCTAATTCATTACCATTCTGAAAGTAATTAAGGAACAAGCAACTACAAAAATCTTGAAATAATAAAAAGAACCATTACAACATTACACATATATAGCTATGAAAAGCACTGTAGCTAAATATGAAAATTTTCGTGGTAAAACACTTTAGCCACAATATTGTTTTTCCTAGTATTCGTAGCAAAATATAGCGTAGCTAAAAGTCAGCTACGGACTTTATATGATCCGTGGCTAAGGACTAATACTTATTGCTACGGAAATTTTTTATGTTGTAGCTATGATGGTAAAAGGTTTTTGCTACAAAACATATACTTATAGCAAGTGATTTTATTATTTTGCCACGACGAAAAAATTTGTAGTTATTTTCATATTGTAGCCACGAAATGTTGTATTGTAGCAAAAGATTTAATTTATTTGCTATGCAAACTCAAATTTTGTGGCTATTTCTTGAGCTTAGTCTCGTGGCAATAGTACTCATGAAAACCCATAGCTAACATTCCATTCTCTTTTGCCATGACGCATAAAATCGTAGCAATAAATTTTCTTCATTTTCTATAAAAATAAAAATATATAGCTACGTTCTTATTATGTGGCAATATGTATGTTTAGCTACAAATTTAAAAAATTCATTGCTACTAATTAAAAAATTGCCACAAGCATTATTAGCCACAACAATTCATATAAAGCCTAATTAGAAATACAATCAAATTTTGGCAATGAAACACATAGGCAACTGTAGCGTAAGATCTTCAATTACGTAATAAACGCAATATATAAGTAAAAAGATTTAACAAAGGTTCAACAATATCATTCCAAATATTAAAACATCGTTTGAAACATATCAATAAGCTTTGACAAGAGGAAAAACATTATTCATGTGCCCGTCGACTTTGATGCTTTTATAACTCCTTCACATGCTGCAATAACAATAGAAAAAAAAAAAAGCAAATGACTAAATGATACAATGAAGCATTTTTTATATAAAAATTTAATTTTATTTTAATATGAATATTACCTTAAAGAAATCACGTATATACTAAATTACTAGTATAAAAAGATAGTAATAAAAGTCTAATAAGTTACTTACCGTTAGATCTGTATCATTTTGTTGTAGACCTTGTGCTGCAAGTATCATTCGAAATTTTTCTTCCCATTGTTTACTCATCTCTGCTAGTTGATTATTCATATCTTTCATGATTTCTTCAACTTGTTCCTTAGCTTCCCTTTTAACTTCTTACACACGCTCATTTCTCTCTTTTCTGGTCAATTCTAGTTGCTTTATAAGTTATACTTTTGTTGGTCTACCACCAAAATATTCACTGATATTTTTTCCGGGGCCATATGCACGAAGATATCCATTTTTTCCGGCCTCGAGTACGTTTTCGAAGATATCATCATCATTTAAAAAAAATTCTCCTTCTTTTTGCTGCTTTTTAAATTGGTCAAGTTGGTCCTACAATCAAAAAATGCAAATCAATCAAATATACGTACAAATGTGTAATATAAAAGGAGATAAAAAGAAAAGAGAACACATTGACATTACAATAACATCTTGTTGAAAAGTATCAACTTGTTTTCCTTTTTTTCTCTTGCGGAATTCCATAAAAACTTCATGCACGCCGCAACATGCTATATTAATTTATGCTTGGATCTGGCTTATGATAGCGCTTGGGCTGTAGGAGCCCCTCCGGAGGTTGTACACACCCCTAGTGAGCGCGGTTAATTATATTGAGGTATGGATCTTCCCTGGACATGGATCTTGTACGAAGAATTTATATACCAGGAGATGGATCTTCTCCATGGGGCCGGATTTGCCTCACTCGGTACTGAGTGACTGATGGTCAGTAATGTATATATTCCAGGATAGATCTTCCCTGGGCCATATGGACCATATACAGTACCGAGTGGTTGAGCATGATGAGTGAAAAGTGTGAGACTGTGAGATTGAGTATTCTGAGAGTGTGAGTACATGATTCATCTCTGATATACATGGCATTGGCATGCACATATGACATACAGGCATAGAGATGCATTTTTTCTCATGTTGTACGGTATCACGTCATTTATGACTTTTTACACACATTGATATGTAGTCATAGATAGGTATTTCACACTTTCTATCTGGAAAGAAATTGAAACACCTTATTTATTGTGGAAAGGATATTTGGAAAAATTATTATTTTCAAACTTATTCATATTTTTGGCAACTTCGGTAAACGATTTGGATTTTCACTGATGTACTTGAAAGGCAGAACCATTTTTAGAAATCATAATTTTGCCGAGCATTTTTATCTCTCAGTTACTTCTTGTATTATTTGCTCTAAGTTGTTATGGACTGTTCTTGGCTATTGGTGTAGACCCGACCTTGGTACAAGCTCGTCACTACTTTCAATCTAAGGTTAGGTTTGTTACTTATTTGGTACATGGGGTCGGTTGTACTTATACTACACTTCTGCACCTTGCGTGCAGATGTTGGCTGTTGATGTTGCTGTGATCGATGGGAGCTGAATTGAAGATGTACCTGCATCCCGGTTGTAGCTGCCTCTTATTCGTGGTAGCTTTAGACCTGTAAGATTTTGTTTATGTACTTTTCAAACAGACGATGTATTTATTTCATTTCAACTTTGTAAATTCTATTCTTAGAAGCTCATGATTGGTACTACCAGTTCTTGGGGAATGTATCATATTCAGATAATTTCTTTACTTAATTGCTTTATTGATTGTTTTTGGAATTGGTTAGTGATTAACTGGCTTACCTAGAGGGTTCGGTTAGGTGCCATCACGACTAGTTGTATTTTGGGTCGTGACAAGGTGGTATTAGAGCTCTAGGTTCATAGGTTCTACAAGTCATGAGCAAGTATCTAGTAGAGTCTAGTAGATCGGTATGATGACGTCCATACCTATCTTCGAGAGGCTACAGGACATTTAGGATATACTTCCCATCTTTCTTTCCTTATCGTGCGACATTGATTCAGCTTGAAGCGTAACACTTTGAATTCTTTCCACGCATTCATATGCGCATGTAAGCACTCGGTATCGGCTGTGCGCCGGCGGCTTGTGATTCTATGGATAAGGTGCAAAATGTGATTTCTGTTGTGCTGATAAAGGGCCAGTCTAGAGGACTTGAGGACGAGTTTTGACTGTAGCTTGAGCACAAAGATTTTGATTATGTGAGCATGTGCTTTTGGGACTTATATGTCCGGTGGTGTCCTTATTTGTGGAATTTGTGATTGGATGACTATGTGGTGAGTATTATGTGACTGCGGGATGTGTTCAGATTGTTCGAATGTGATGAGAAGAGTTTACTTGAGATATAGAAAGGACTGTGGGGTGTATGATTTCTGTCTTGATTTAGGCATATGGTCTCGAGTTATGGGTTTATGGAGGGATCTCTCATGTTGTTTAGATGNTCTCTCATGTTATTTAGTTGTGGAGTGAAGTAGATTCTCATGTCTTGTTGACGAGTTCAGAATCGAGAAGATTAAGTGATTGCATAGTAGTCGTGACTGTGGAAGGGTGTAGAGAGATGTTAGTTTGAGGTAAAACAAGTGGGTTATCCAATGCGAGGTGTCCTGAGGTTGTGTGATCCCTAAGATGTTTTGTAGAGAGTTCTCTTTTACCAGTGAATGATATATGTTGCAATTTGAGTTTGGATCGCCTGTGGAAGTTGGCTTAACCACCACGAGGATGAACACAAGATTTGCAGATGATTTGAGGTACTAGATGGTTTGGGTTGCATGGTTTGTGGTATTATGGTAGTAATGGGGTATGGTTATTATAAGTAGTCAGATATTTTATTTCAGGGCTTTAAGCTAAGTGGGGAGTCTGTTATCGACGAGTTGATTGCACGGTCATATGTTGTATTAGTTTCGGTTCGGGGTATACTGGTGAATCAGTTATGACTTGCAGAGGTCAAGATCGGGGATGACTCGGGTAAAGGAATTTCTGGATAAAAGTTGTATTACACTCTAAGGGTATATGAGAATGACAAAATAATTGAGTGGTTATTCGCGAAGGATGTAGTGTACATGGAGTAGGCATTTGCTCGGTTGCTTAGGAGTGTGGGTTACTATTTACTCCCTTGGGTGTTGGTGTACTAATTGTGTACCGGTTGTTCCGTCCATTTGGTCGGTTCAATTGAGATTTGAGAAGAGTGAATGACTCTCTAGAATGGTTCTAATGGATTCAAGATTCATATGTAGCGATTTGGAATTTTCAAGATTTGTATATGGCTAGAAACTGGGAGTTGCGTTGGATGGTGTCGAGACTTGTGGCATTTTTATATCATTGTAGATTGTGCATTTCAGTATCAAGAAGATGAAGGAAACAGTTTTAGGTTCACATAAGGTCTATTTAGAGTGGGTGTCTCAGCTGTGGTGCCTTGGGGTGCTTAAGAGGGAAGTCGGTGACTTATGGGCCTTAGGGCGTTGTGGTTTTATACTAGGGTCTCTTGTGTGGTGAATTTTGGTTTAGGATCGTGGTGTTCCAGCAAAGAGAAGTATCACTATGAAGGCAACTTGGAAGGGACTTGGATAAATAGGACAGCGTGGTAGTAGGTTGGATCAGCACAGTGATGGATATAATCGATTCTTTGGGTACTTATGATGTGGCTAGTCTCCACAGGTGTTTCGTGGCAATGTTCTTGGGTTTTGGCGACCTGCGTGGTTGGGTGAGTTAGAGAGATTCAGTTCTAATAGCTTGGTTGTGTACAAATAAGGTTTCAAAGAGTTCTCAATGGTTTTTACCACGGTTCGAGGAGTATATTTCTTACCGGCGTGAGGAATATGTTGCGTATTAGGATTTTCTCCGGGATGAGATCAAATGGAAGGCTTCTGACTGATCGGGTATGTATGCTGCTTGGGACTCAGAGTTGATTACGAGATTCTTGTACTCTTTACATGATGGCATGGTAGATGCAGTGTTGTGTGTGATTGAAATTTGCATGTGCAAGGTCACATGTCAGTTTGGAAGGGAAGGGCATAGATTTGTAGGCAGCATGGATGGTTTCAGATGACTAGGGATATTACTAATCGTATGGCTTGATGAGAGTATACATTTCAGAAGGGGATACGTGTTTTGATATATGGGTACTTCACGGGTACTGTGACACTCTTTTGGTTGATCGACTGCTGATATTCAAATTTTGCTAGGTGGCACGGAAGAATTTTAGAAGTATTCCTCGTGGGATAATCGTGTATGAGAGATGTATTAGACATTTGGGCGGTTAAGATGGAATCAGATATGGTGATTCGTGTGTTTTATGGATTTGGAGGCTGGGAGTTCTCAGGAGCAGATTGTTTCATGGTTGCGGACTGTGAGGTTGTGGCCGAAGCTATCCAGATGATAGTATGTGTTATGCTTCAGTCATTGTGGACTTTCGGAGGGTTATTTATCTATTGGTAGGTGACCAGAGTCGATTTGTGGGTCCATTGGTAGGCCCAATTAGGATGTGTATTCTACACCGAGCCGGATTGGTTGGCTCCATACTACTATTATTGAGGGATGTGCCATTCGGTTGTTGTTGAGCTTATTCGTGTTCTGAGATGATCTGTGAGTTACTCTTCTATGCTACGAAGAGTTGTGATTCGTTGGTTATATGCACATATGGTGCTGTTCTGTTGGGGCCTCATAGCGGAATTTGAGTGAGAAGAGTATTGGGTATTGCTTGGTTGATGGAGTATTGGTTGACGTGCCCCGTTTTCTCGCGAAAGCGGGCCTCAACATTGTGACAACTCTTTTAGAAATGTATTTAAATGAGATAGAGTGCTAAAAGAAGAAGATTTGCCACCTAACGGTTTTTGAGGTGTGTTAGGGCACCTATTATGTAGATAACTCTGTTTGGCTAGTCAACGTCACCAAAGATCGGGTAAGGACTCAAATTACCTCAAAGAGAAAGTGTTAGGCACTCTTCGAGGTCCACAACTGTGGGTCCCGACCGAACTTAAGATTATGTGGATTATAATTAGGCAAGATAAACAAAGGGAGTAAGGTTCAAAGAAATTTATTATAACACAATGAGAAATAAGGATTACAAGGATATAACTATGACGGTCTATATTAGACGGCCAAATGTATAAAGAAGATGGGGGTCATAAGTGTTTTTAGCCTAAAGGATCACCCCGTGCAATATAAATAATACTTTACAACTCCCTTGAGGTAGGGAGTTACTCATATTATTCAGCGGGCACATACTATCATCATTTTCTACCCGATTACTATATTAAAGTTGTTTACCTAAGTGCTCTAATTCAATTCTAAGTCGTGCCCTATGTGTGCACTGCCAGTCCCGTACCTATGGTCCAGGAGGCATTGGACCTCTATTTAGGGTGGTTCTAGACTTTACTTAGGCTGTTCAAAATGATAATATAGGCGACATACAAAACAAGTTGGACTTCATGTAAGGACAGTTAGGGGCTCAAGTTAGCCTCCACACTTAAGCAACAAATGCACGCTAAACAGGTTCTCACATTAGGCGTTAGATAGTTTTAGAACTGAGACAAATTAAAGCCATTTAAGCCCTATAGACATGGTTTCTATATGACCTTGGATTCAAACGTGCAGGCAGTTTCAGATGCAAGACACCACTTTAAGCTTATAGACATGATCTCTAGGTGATTTATGCAGTAGGAGGCAGTGAGAACCATCGGAAATATTAAGAATTACTCATGTTTGATCCTATGGGCATGCTCTCTAATAGTGGCATGGCTAAGCAATGAAACATCATTTGAAAGTTCAGTATTAACTCTTTAAAGCGAGTGGTAATACCCTATAGGCAGGATTTCTAACGATTAACGATTGAAAATGATTTTTTATACTTAGCCCCCTATAGGCATGTTTGCTAGGTGCGCAATATGATAACAATAGCAAATTAACCAATTAAAGTCCTATAGGCATGATTTCTGGATGAAGATCAATAGAACATAAGCTAGTTTAATCTTATAGGCATGGTATGTAATGAATATGTTGCAGTTATTGAAGGAATGGTTTGTCAAGCCCCGAACCTGGGGGGCGAGACCGGCACCCGGTGCCTCACCTATCCTTGCGTACCAACTTACGACTAAGGGACTCTGAACATATAATTTCATACTTTGGACATGGGCCACATTGCAATACAATTTGCGAACGCTGACAAAACATCAATATAAAGTTGGGGCGACAAAGTCGACATAACTACTACAGCTGGCAAACCAACAAAATATACATATAAGGCTTACAATCCCAACATACTGCTCTAACTGACAGGATATGTCTACAAGCCTCTAGTGATGGATGTACTGTGATCAGAGTAGGGCCCCGGCCTATACATAACATATATATACAAATATACAAAAGATGTATATAAAACTCTAGACCCGACAACTCCGAAGGACGCGGAGCTTACCGATCAAGCTGAACTCGAGCAACACCTACTGAGGAGGTCTACTCGTTTGTCTGTCTGAACCTGCACGCATGAAATGCAGTATCCCCGACAAAAGGGACGTCAGTACGAAATAATATACCGAGTATATAAGGCAACAGATTAATTGAAAGCTGAAACTGAACTGATAATATAATAACTGAAAGTAACTGGGAGTCGAATATAATCTGAAGATAAGCTCACCTGCTGATACTGATTCATTTCTCTCAATATAGTAAGTACAATAGTTGTCCGTCCCTATAAGGCTCGGTATATATATAACTGCTCTGCCATAGTAGGCTCGCTCATAGGCGCTTGGCCATACTAGGCGATGTATCTCGGCCATGTTGGGCCCGCGCATAGGCGCTCGGCCACAGTAGTCTTGGTATATAACTTACCATTTGATCAGAGGTTGCCCAATAGGGGCCCACCCATCGATTATAGATCGATGGTAATGAAAATACTGTAATACTGTATATATAGGCTCTCTGCTCTCTTGACTGGAAGAAGCCAATACTCAATTAAATATGAAGTCCCGATAAAGAGAATACTATAATTTATGAGACTAGGATAATGCATATAAATTCAGGAGTATGAACTTCTCTTTATGCCTCGTTATCAAATACATGTAATTACTAGATCATGCCAAAATGAAGAAAGGGCTTTGCCTTAACATACCCGAGCCGATTTTCTAGACAATCCTTCCAACACATTTAAATAGCGATAACATGTAACGGCGGATCGAAGTAGGGGAAAATCCATATAATATTCTTGAGAAAGATTGTACCGTACTTCCTTAGAATCGCAAAATCTCACGTTACATCTCCGACCATTGTAAATCACGTATGAAATTTAACACACCTTATACACCTTACTATCATGGTCATGTTGTAGCTTGTATGGCACTAGTCCATAAATGTCGGGTATTATAGCTCGGACCGTACTTTACCCCAAATTGCCAAACTTCGATGAAACTTATTTTCTTTGATTCGATTACCCTCCCACCTTCACGAATTTACTTATCACTTATTTGTAATAGCATAATACTTATAATCTCAAAATAATTTCCTTCCCGAACTTACATCGATTAGCCTACGACGAAATTTTAACGTACGAAAATACAGAATGTAACATCTCATTTCTGAGCTTTCATCAATTTACTTATGGAGTACTTTGACGTATGAAAACATGAGGGGTAACATTATTCCCCCCTTTGGAACATTCGTCCTCGAATGTTGATTGATGCATTTATCATTATCATAACCTATAGCTCTTCCGAATACTTTAGTACTCTCCTTGCCATCTAGGTAACTGTTCTGTGAATAAATCCAAAGGTCGGGGAATTCCCCCCCTTTAGGCCTCTTTCTCATACCACGACTTGTGGTCGGAATGTTTCCAATCTTGTAACTGTTGCTACCTTCTATCATGCAGCCTGTACCACTTTTTCCTTGTATGTGCGCCTATGCGACTCTTCCCTCCAGTTATTTCCTCCAGTTCTTAGCCAATCTTTAGGCCTCACTTTGTAAACATATATAGAGCTTGACAATATGTCCCTCTGGGCATCTGTAGGTATACTGAAGTTCTTCGCTCGGTGCTTTGTCGAACTTATGAATATTGCTATATCTTATTTCATAGGCCCGGTTATCTATCCGCATGAATTTAATGTATTTAAGTAGGTCATAATATACCATAACTCGTACCTCGATTTATCGTTACTGAGGTCTGCTACCAAACTCCAGGTTATGTTCGTTGCTTATCCCATATGTGTAAATCTATATCCTTTGATGTTTTCTCATTACTATTCATCTTAAGAATGACGGCCTAATCTCACCTCATTCTTTGTGACTTTTGTCCATCCATTGTTAATTCACCTTAATGTTTATCTATCATCAACCACTAATAACTTGAGCTTTTATATAATACTGCCACTAGGGCTCACGTCTCATTGGGGAACATCTGAAATGATTAGACTGATCCACCTGGGGCGATACCATGCTTTCATAACTGTATTTCATAGCATCCCAATGTGATTCACCTTACGTTGGTTTTTAATCCTGTACAATTCATGAAATTTCCCTTTTTTGTTTCTTCAAATCATTATTCAATCGAAGGCCCAAACGTCATCCTTCATTTGTCACAATTACACCCTCATTCTACTACCAGGGTATCATTCCATCTCTTCTAAATGCTACTAGTCTTAGACTTATTTGAGTTCATTCAGGCTATACTGAGCTTTCTATAACTTAGAGAGACCATTTTCTCTCTTATTTTCATGGGCTTAATCCTGAGGAATTCTACATTTCTTGCCACCTCCTCACTCGCCCTTTCTTATCCTTACTCTTGTCATAAAACCTTGTCGCTTTACTATACTTTAGTTTGTGACGTATACGTATCTATTTATGCTACTCGCAACCTCCCTTAAACTTGCTTGCATCATAGATTTCCTTATGTTATTTTGGAACATCAAGCGAGACATCACATCATCTCTAACTCTTCTTTACTCTCTTGGCTAGATCTCTCGGTACCTAGAAACCATAGGCTGGAAGATATGCTATTGACGATGCCACTATTAGTCCTGGATACTGAATCCCCATGCTTCTAGCCCTCTATCTGAAGTATGGATTATCCATAACCTTCTGCACTTGAGTATCTCATACGTTGTTTACCTTTGCCTTACTTACCTTAAGATCTCGCATCACATCTTTTATCTCTTTCATGACCTCCCTTCCACATAGTATAATTCACATCCACAACTTGAAGTTTCATTATACTACTTGCACCTCTGATATTAAGAGTGACTCTGAAATGTTCTTAATCATGATTTCTATAATTTTCTGGGTCCAATAATCAGACTCCTGATTTACTTAGTTGATGTAAGTATTTAGTTTCCTCTTCCCTATGATCAACCTTTATGTAGGCTTAAGCTAACTTCCAATTTGTGGCTCATGTTATTAGTTATTACTTTTAGCCTTTCATAGGTGCTATGGAATATCCATGATATAATCCTTTAACAATTCAATCCTTTGTCTATGACCTAGGCTCAATTCTTCCTTTTAACTTATACCGGAACCTTCTACGGCTATATGATTGTCAACATATATGCTACATGGATAGTACTCTAAACTCTTAAGTGCGTTCATAACGTAACCAATTCTGGATCATTGGTCGAATAATTCCTTTCTTTCCTACTCAGCTTTCTTTAAACGTAAGCTATTACTTCTCCTGGTCTTTCTACCCACTTGTTGTGCGAATACTTAGCTTATCTTAGTGCCCACACATATTGAAATTCCATACAACTCATATGATCTTGAATATCACTTCTGATTTTTCTCCCCATTCATTAGTCACGGTAGGTGCCACCTTCTTATGGAGTGCATACAATGTTGTTGTGAGACTGTTGTTACATAACCATTTCCTATTTAGGTCACTGTGCTTAAGTTGAAGCCTTCTTCCTTATTTCCTCAGCTAGTCTTTTATTGTAGTACTTAGGGAGGACCCTCTAATTCTTGCAAGGCAGCGAACTTATTACACTGTTTATCCGGCAAAATATTTGATGTTCTTTATTACTTGTAATTAACCTTACTTACTTATCTTCATGCCCCTATGCTCATAGGATTGCTTCTGAGCTAATATTTTGACTGTCTTCCCAGTGGCACTCTCTTTATCGTCGTAACACTCATATGGTACCTTTACTACCCCAACTTCTATCTTAATATCTCTCAAGGTTACGATGTCATATCTGCGAGACTGAATGCCTCATGTTGGGTTTCACTATGTTTATCTTGCATAATCTGTTGATTTGTCTGTATCCTCTTGTCTTACTAGGCTTTTCCTGAATCAACTATTGACTACCCATTGGCCCATTCTCATATCAGTATTCCGCTTAATCATTCTTGGGTTATTTCTTTTGTCTTAACTTACCTCTCGCGTTGGCTCCTTATTTATCAAACACATCCCGAGCCGGAACCCTTACTTCCTCTCCTTGACGTCGTGCTTGCATAATGTTCTGGAGTCGTAGTATATCCGTAGGATTTGAATAAGTGCAATCTCATTCCTTCTTCTTCTTTTTTTATCGCATTCTTCCTTTATCATTCCATAGTTACTAGAATCACTTAATTCTGACTTAATGTCACATCACTCTATATTCCCCCATTTTAGGGGAGTACTAACATTTAGTGCTATGATGATCTACGTAAAGATGTTTTATCTCTTCATCTTTGGTGTCTTTTCATATCATCGATGACCCTTACTTACCTTATGGTAATCTTTCTGTATCAAGGATAATACAATTCCTTACTCGCGAGGGTGACACTTAGTGTAACTACACATACAGTCCCTTAAGCTTAACTTTGCTCACATTGCTGGCTTTAGGGAAGCGTCTCTCTGAATGACCATTCTCAGAATTTCTTATGAATCTTCTTCTGTTGTCCATTCTATTATCACCGAAACAAAATCTGAAATTCTCATGATAGCGACTATTATCAAATCACTCAGTCCCTAATTCATGTTTAGTTTATCTTGTTCATTAGTCCATACTGATTTCTATTATTGTGGGGTCTAATTTTTCCTTCTAGTAGTTGCGTTGGAGTCACGAACTTATTTTTCGAAATGAGGATATGACTTTATGGCCTATACTCTTTTGTTGTCTTAAGGCCTGTCACCTCTCATCTTTTCCTTCACTTGACCATAGACTCTGTAATACTGCATCTTTTTGATCTATTGTTGTCATCCATGTATCATATATTACTCATAATACTTTATTGACTCTCTTCTTATTTCCCGCTAACATTTATGTCTATCACTTTATTCTGATAACTTCAACAAGACATTCTTTTGCTTTTAGCTCCCCTTTGCTCCGTCCAGTAGATCTTTGGGTTGCTCAACATTCTCGCTCTACTAGGACGGGAGCCACATTAAGGTAATATTTATCCCTTCCAGGCTTTCAGTGCCTATCTTCTGAATTCTTGATCATGCTAGTATTCACATTTAATTGTAATATTCTAGAGTGGACCATCTGGGTGTCTCGCAAGGAGATCTATTAGTACGTTTGCAATATCCTTAGAAAATGTCAACTAACGCAAATAATCCATCCACCATTTTGGATTACTCTAACCCCAGCCGGATCTTGATATCCCGTCCTTTTCTTAACTACACTTGTTAGCCCCCATAGGGCATAGCTGATATGGGTGTGGCCAATTATACGTACCTCCGTTACTGTTGAAGGTAACTCACAATGCCTATATTTTTTTGCCTCAGTTGAAAATACCGATAATCTTCATTAACTGGTACCTCGTACTCTTCTCATCTTGCTCCTTTTACTTATTGAAGCTTGTATCTACCTTCTGAATCTCTCATTGCTTGTCACCATAGGGGTGGATAGATATTCTTGCCTTAAGGTTTCTTATCGAGAAGCTTACATGTCTTAGCAAACACATGATCTACTGAAGACCTTACATTTACTCATCATAAGCATCATGCAAAATCGAGTTCCTCTGACTCAACTCTCCCACAACCACATGCAATCTCTTACCAACTGTCTTTTGGTGGTAGGTATCGTCTTATTATGAGTAACATAGAGTTTAGGAGTTTGAATTCTTACAACTGAGCTCTACCACACGATCTAGAGTAAGAAGAAAGAGTGACAGTCCTAAATGCCCTGTAGCCTCCTCCTTATAAGTATGGTGCATGACACACCCATAAACAAGACTCTACTAGACATGGCTTGTAGACTCCCTAAGATAGAACCGCTCTAATACCACTTTTGTCACGTCCCGAACATGGGGGGCAAGACCGGCACCCGGTGCCTCACCTATCCTTGCGTACCAACTTGCGACTAAGGGACTCTGAACATATAATGTCATATATTGGCCATGGGCAACATTGCAAGACAATTTGTGAACGCTGACAAAACATCAATATAAAGCTGGGCCGACATAACTAATACAGCTGGCAAACCAACAAAATATACATACAAGGCTTACAAGCCCAACAAACTGCACTAACTGATAGGATATGTCTACAAGCCTCTAGTGATGGATGTACTGTGATCGGAGCAGGTACCCAACCTATCCATAACATATATATACATATATACACAAGATGTACATAAAACTCTAGACCCAGCAACTCCGAAGGATGCGGAGCTTACCGATCAAGCTGAACTCGTGCAACACCTACTGAGGAGGTCTACTCGTCTGTCTGTCTGAACCTGTACGCATGAAATATAGCATCCCCGGCAAAAGGGACGTCAGTACAAAATAATATACCGAGTATATAAGGAAACAGATTAACTGAAAGCTGAAATTGAACTAATAATATAATAACTGAAAGTAACTGGGAGTCAAAGATAATCTGAAGATATGCTTACCTGCTGATACTGACTCAATTCTCTCAATATAGTAAGTAAAATAGTTGTCCGGCCCTATAAGGCTCGGTATATATATAACTGCTCTATTGTAGTAGGCTCGCTCATAGGCGCTCAGCCATACTAGGCATTGTATCTCGGCCATGCTGGGCTCGCTCATAGGCGCTCGGCCACAGTAGGCTAGGTTGCCCAATTAGGGGCCTGCCCATCGATTATAGCTCGATGGTAATGAAAATACTGTAATACTGTATATATAGGCTCTCAGCTCTCTTGACTGGACGAAGACAATACTCAATTAAATATAAAGTCCCGATAAGGAAAATACTGTAATTTATAAGACTAGGATAATGTATATAAATTCGGGAGTATGAACTTCTCTTTATGCCTCGTTATCAAATACATGTAATTACTAGATCATGTCAAAATGAAGGAAGGGCTTAGCCTTAACATACCCGAGCCAATGTTCTTGACAATCCTTCCAACACACGTAAATAGCGACAACATGTAATGGTGGATCGAAGTAGGGAAAACTCCATATGATATTCTTGAGAAAGATTGCACCATACTTCCTTAGAATCGCAAAATCTCACGTTACATCTCCGACCATTGTAAATCACGTATGCAATTTAACACACCTTACTATCATGGTCATGTCGTACCTTGTATGGAACTAGTCCATAAATGTCGGGTATTATAGTTCGGACCGTACTTTACCCCAAATTGCCAAACTTCGATGAAACTTATTTTCTTTGATTCGCTTACCCTCTCACCTTCACAAATTTACCTATCACTTGTTTGTAATAGCATAATACTTATAATCTCAAAATAATTTCTTTCCAACTTACATCGATTAGCCTATGACGAAACTTTAACGTACGAAAATACAGAATGTAACATCTCATTTCTGAGCTTTCATCAATTTATTTATGGCGTACTTTGACGTATGAAAACATGGGGTGTAACATTATTCTCCCCCTTGGAATATTCGTCCTCTAATGTTGACTGATGCATTTATCATTATCATAACCTATAGCTCTTGCGAATACTTTAGTACTCTCCTTGCCATCTAGGCAACTGTTCTGTGAATAAATCTAAAGGCCGGGACATTCCCCCCTTTAGGCCTCTTTCTCACACCACGACTTGTTGTTGGAATGTTTCCAATCTCATAACTGTTGCTACCTTCTATCATGCAGTCTGTACCACTTTTCCTTGCATGTGCGCCTATGCGACTCTTCCCTCCAGTTTTTACCCGAAATTGACAAACTTCGACGAAATATATTTTCTTTGATTTGCTTACCCTCTTACCTTCACGAATTTACTTATCACTTGTTTGAAGTAGCATAATACATATAATCTTAAAATAATTTCCTTCTCGAATTTACGTCGATTAGCCTACGACGAAACTTTAACGTACGAAAATGCGGAATGTAACATCTCATTTCCGAGCTTTCATCAATTTACTTATGGCGTACTTTTATGTACAAAACCATGGGGTGTAACATGGTTATTGACATTTGTTTCCTATAGGCATGTTGTTTAGTAACACACACCAGTAGACATAGGAATAAATAAAGCACTTATGCCTTGATAGTAGACAAGTTGTGTGAGTGTGTGATTCTCCTAATGGCATGATTTCTGCCAGTGTACATGGAAATTGAATAGCATATATGACAGGTTGGATAAAACAACAAGTAGATCATACGAACCCTATAGGCATGTTTTCTATCCTTTCATGCAAACATTAGAGTATGCCCATATCTCCGATTTCACTAACACCCCAATTGTTTATTACAAAATTATTACAGACCCAATGATGAATGTTAAAATATTATACAACCAATAATAGTAGGCCTATGGTAGGCTCAAAAGGAGATACCCCGTATTGCCTGGGCCTTCAACAAATGCCTTCTTTACAAATAGAATACCCAGATCCCCACATGGGACTATATTCATCAGCACAGCCCAGAAACCATAGAGGAACTCAAATCACACCAAACAGTCACAGATTGATCATACGACACAAATATTGAATCACACAGAAATCACTTAAACAAACTAGTTTGCATATTCAGTAGATAGAATGAGGAAACACTGAGTGTCAGAGACAGCTAAGGTCTCAATAGTACAGAGAGTGGCCAAAGAACCCCAAATCCTAGTGTCAGAGTTCACAGGGGTCTCAAATGAACCCCGAGCAGTTCTCACACTAGGGAGGTCACTAGAAAGAGTCTTAGTGGGCCTTGGCTTTCAGCCGGCCAAGAGTGATAGATTCAGAATAGTGTAGGTAACCATTGAGAGTGAGAAAACAATGATTAAGGGTCAGAATTTGGAGAGATGCACTTGTATTTTAGAAAGCAACAACAACAACAACAACAACCCAGTATAATCCCACTAGTGGGGTCTGGGAAGGGTAGTGTGTACGCAGACCTTACCCCTACCCTAGGATAGAGAGGCTGTTTCCAAATGACCCTCAGCATCCTTCCCTCCAAGAACTCCCCACCTTGCTCTTGGGGTGACTCGAACTCACAACCTCTTGGTTGGAAGTGGAGGGTGCTTACCATCAGAGCAACCCATATATTTTAGAAAGCATACATAGCAAAGTTGCCTAAAACATAGAACATGCTAGTTAAGGGGGTCAACAAAACTTAGAGGCAGGTTGCTATTACAGTTTTAACACTTAGCAAGAAGTAACATATTGGCAGAAAACACATTGAGAGAGTTAGAGGAGAATCAACTTTCCTGAGATTACAAGATTAACATACAAAGGTGCATAATACCAAATAAGTCTAAGTAGGGCACTAACGTAGAAAATTTAAAGCTTAAGGGTCCAAATTATGCTAAGTATCCATCACAAATCAAAAGACAGACATGTTAACTTACATGGGAAGCAAACCAGTATCAAACATGGTAGGGAAATATAAATTAAGATAGCTACTTTAAAATCTCAAATAATCACTAAAGGGATACGGAATCAACTAAGCCAAAGACATGTTGAATAACACAATAGCAGGGGAGCAAGTCACAGATTATAACACATTACAGATGTGAGGCAGTCATTGCAAGAATTCAAAGTAGAGTGGGAAAGCAAACTCATGTCAAATAGTAATGTAGATATTTAGGTACCAATACATTAGGCTAAATGAGCTTAAGAGTGTCCAAATTACTCAAGGAAAGCATATTCAAATAACATCTCTCAAAACTGGAAATTTTAGGTAAACATCAAGTGCTAAAGAGGTTCAGATTATAAGGCAAATTTAATGCTAGCAAAGTTACACATAAAGATGGTCTAAGAAGACATTAGGTCATGAAATTCAGAGGCGTGAATATGCAGGACATAAACACAGAAGAATAAAATCGTAAAGCTAAGAGACTTACCAGTTATCAGTTGAATAAACAGACAACAAGAAAGAACAAATTCCACAGTGCTCTGAATGTCAACAAAGAGCAAGAACCCGGATTCTTAGTGCGTCAGAGTTCCCAAGGGCTTCAAATGAACCCCGGGCAGTGGTCGCACCAAGAAAAGTTAAAAATCAAATTCCGGTGGCCTTGGCTTTCAGTCGTCCAAGAACCAGAGTATAGAACAAGAGAATAAGAGAACAATAGAGTAATAACTTTGATTTTTAGTGAATCCCAGTGAAAAAGTATATTTCAAAGGGGAAAAGGGAGGGGTTTATATAGTAGTAGAAATCAAACAAACAAATCAAGGAAATACTATAAAATTGACATAAATAAGAAAATAATAACATGCAGAATCAGTAAAATTCAGATTAGAGAAAAATTAGGTAAACCCTAGTTGACAGAAATCGAAATTGGCCGGAGATCTTGGCTAATCGGACCCATATAGCCATGATATAAATGTATCTAGACGGAATACCATCTAGATCTTAAGGATTGAAGATAATTTCCACATGATTCCAGGTCTGGTACTTGCCAAAATAGGCAAGTACTAAGTAATACCAAAATCGTGTAAGTAACACGGAGATGGAGCATATATAGAAGGCAAAGTGTAAGAGGATTCCATTTTAAGGTCGGAATCGGAGATAATTGGGGGTGTGACGACTAAGGTTTGTGAAGGAGAAGGGCGTGACAGAGAATAGAGGTGGATGTCTTTAGGAAATTGGGATTAGGGTTTGGGTGAGGGGATATAAGGAGAATGGGGAGGAGTGTTATGAGTCGTTGATCACTTTTGATCAACGGTTGGGATTTAAGAAGAGCTGGGTCGGGTTTTTTGGGACTGGATTGGGGATAAAAGGGTCATTTAGATTGGGCTTTGGGGATTGGGCCAAGGATTTGGGGCTTGTCTGGTCCGAAAGTAATCCTAATTTTGGGCCATATTTGTAAAATAGTAAATTAAGGAAAATATAATTTAAATAAAATAATTAAATAAATTATAAAACAATGCTATTTATGCAAACTAATATTTAAAATAATAGTAGAAGATTATAAGAATTTAATATATTATTTTGGAACTTAAATAAAATGACAAATGCAATAAAATTCTAAAATACATGCTATTATTGCAAGATTGTGTAAATGGCCTAAAAATACTAATGTAATTATAAAAAAGAGTAAAATATCTGAAGCAAGTATTATATATGCAAAATAATAATTTTAGGTAATTAAGTCATCACAAAATAATTGAAAGGAGTAATTAATAAATGTTCAAGTAATTTAAATGCAGGAAAATCAATTTTAAAGTCCTGAAAATTATGGAAACTTATAAAAAATGCTTGTATAGATTTGTAACTAAATAATGATGCCAAATGATATTTTAAAAGTATATATACTATTCGAGAAAATATGAAGGCTAAATTGGGTATCAACATCTGCCCCTCTTTACCCATGAATTATGAAAGAGTTGTCGGGTAAAGAAAATGATGACCAATTTTGGCCGAATTGATTGAGGAATGATGTGATTTGAAAAATGGGCATTGAACCCTGGTTTCTGAGTTACCTACATATCCCTGGTGTTACGAAAATCAGGTCGTGTGTAGTTTTGGACCCAACGGTGAACAAAACCGATGGAGTTGTTATAGGAGTGTTCGCATGTTTCAGAGAGGGTTCTTTTTGGGTAGGATAGTATCAGATGAATTTATGCGGAGTCATGCATGTGAATCTTAAATGTTAAGGATGTATCACAGAGCAATCTGAACGTTCATAGAGTAAAAGTGGGCAATTGCTGGTGGTCGGTTGCGTTTGAAACAATTGAAGGATGTGAATGTTGCGAACGGAAACCGAAGCGAAGATTGCTCCCGTTTTGTAGGACGGTTACCTCCTGGATTACCTGCAAAGCTTAAAACACGGTTCATGAAAATATATATATGGATTATTGCGAAAATTTAAAACATGATGCAAATTCCCTTTGGACCATGAAGGTTTTCTTTGGACGGAGAGGATGATATCCTTAGACCATGACGTCCTGGGCCATGAAGCGCATTACAAGGATTCACAAGCCATGATATGGTGTCCTCGAGCTATGAGGATGGTGCTTCTAGACGATGATACCTTTGAATAATGATATGCAGTATCGAGAGATCCTCGGGCCATGGAATGGTGTCTCCCGGCTATTAGGATGGTCCCTTCGGACTATGATACCTTCGAAAAAATGGAGATGTTTCAGCCTATAAGATGCAGAGATATGGCAGTATCGATCATTTGATAAAAGAAACAGGTGATGCTTGGTTATATGCGAGGATGGTACAAGACAAGGCTTAGTCGTTTATGAGATGAGGGTAGTATTTAGCCCGATGCGAAGAAGGGAGACAATCCTTAGTCTCTTGCAAGAAAGGGCAATGCTTAGCCTTATGCAGAACAATGGAGACAGTGCTTAGTCTCACGCAAGGAAAGGCAGTGCTTACTCTTATGCAGTGTTGTGGAGACAATATTTAGTCCTATTCAAAGAAAGGCAATGCTTAGCCTTATACAGGAAACAGAGACAACGTTTATTCTCGTGCGGGGAAAGGCAGTGCTTAGCCTAATGCAAGGAAAGGCAGTGCTTAGCCTTATGCAAGGAAGAGAGACAATACTTCGCCTTATGCAAAGAAGGGAGACACTTCTTAGTCTCACACAAGGAAAGTCAGTGCTTAGCCTTATGCAATTACAGAGGCAATGCTTAGTCTTACGCAAGAAGTGGAGACAGTGCTTAGTCTCATGCAAAGGAAGGGAGACAAGGCTTAGTCTCATGCAAAGGAAAGATAGTGCTTAGCCTTATGCAATTACAGAGGCAATGCTTAGTCTTACGCAAGAAGTGGAGACAGTGCTTAGTCTCATGCAAAGGAAGGGAGACAAGGCTTAGTCTCATGCAAAGGAAAGATAGTGCTTAGCCTTATGCAATTACAGAGGCAATGCTTAGCCTCATGCAAGAAAAGGAGACAATGCTTAGTCTCATGCAGGGAAAGGCAGTGCTTAGCCTTATGCAATTACAGAGGCAATGCTTAGCCTCATACAAGAAGTGGAGACAGTACTTAGTCTCATGCAAAGAAAGGCAGTGCTTAGCCTTATGAAAAGAAGGGAGACAGTGCTTAGTCTCATACAAGGACGGGAGACAAGTCTTAGTCCCATGCAAAGGAAAGTAAGTGCTTAGCCTTATGCAATTACAGAGGCAATGCATAGCCTCATACAAGAAAGGGAGACAATGCTTAGTCTCATGCAGGGAAAGGCAGTGCTTAGCCTTATGCAATTACAGAGGCAATGCTTAGCCTCATGCAAGAAAGGGAGACAATGCGTAGTCTCATGCAGGGAAATGTAGTGCTTTGCCTTATATAATTACAGAGTCAATGCTTAGCCTCATGCAAGAAGTGTAGATAGTGCTTAGTCTCATGCAAAGGAAGGGAGACAAGGCTTAGTCTCATGCAAAGGAGAGGCAGTGCTTAGCCTTATACAAGAAAAACGATGAGTGACAATGAGAGAGTGAAGTATTTCCTAGCTGGATGTGTTTGCATTTGGTACCTTGTCGTTATGAAGGTAGTGATGTGCATATGGATTTGCGAATATTGCTATTTTATCGTGCCTGCNAGGTCCAGGTTGAGTTCCTAAGCATGATGTCTAAATTTTAGGGGGGGGGGGGGGAGATCGGTTCGTGCTCTTGACTCTTGTCTTGAGATCCTGTTTGAGTTACCCTGGGTAACGTCTGGCTGTCATAAAAACAAAGTTTTTGAAATATCTGTGTGCATTTGACAAATTATTTGCAAAAATATAGTTGTTTGAAATGTATTGCAGTATGTGATATCAAATAATTTAGATGAACCGGTGATTGTGGTGCATTTAGAGACATTGCAACCTCCTTGCTTTAGAATTTTGAGGGTCCTCCTCAAAATTCTGCCCCAGTTTAAATGCATACTTCTGACAATGCTTTTTGGTTGTTCCACATATGACAAAGTTGGCTGAACTTGCAATCTTTCCCCGGTTTCTGGTCATGAAAAAATGAATATTTTATTAAAATGTGACCGAAACCACAGGGCTGCCTATGTATCCCCTCTTAAATGGGAATCAGGTCAAGCGTAGCTCAGTTACATCAAATGCGGAAATGTAAACAATCCTAAACATTGTATCTCTTGACTGCGTCTGAGTTGATAGGTTTTGGCCAAATCTCTCCGTCCATTTCTGCAAGTATAAGTGCTCCTCCTGTTAGTACTCGATGAACCATGTAGGGACCTTGCTAGTTAGGTGAGAACTTCCCCTTGGCTTCATCCTGATACGGGAAGATTCGCTTTAGCACCAATTGTCCCGGTGCGAATTGCCTTGGTCTGACCTTTCTGTTGAAAGCTCTTGCCATTCTGTTCTGGTAGAGTTGATCGTGACATACCGCATTCATTCTCTTTCCATCAATGAGAGCTAGTTGCTCGCATCAGCTCTGTACCCATTCTGCATCGCTGAGCTCAGCTTCTTGTATAATTCTTAAAGAAGGGTTCTCTACTTCGGCAGGAATAACCGCTTCAATACCATAAATCAATAAGTAGGGAGTTGCACTAGTTGATGTACGAACCGTGGTACGATACCCGAGCAGAGAAAATGGCAGCTTCTCGTGCCATTGTTTATAATTATCTACCATTTTCCTCTGTATCTTCTTGATGTCCTTGTAGGCTGCTTCTACGGCTCCGTTTATTTGTGGTCTGTATGCTGTGGAGTTCCTATGCTTGATCTTGAACGTTTCACACATGGATTTCATCAAATCGCTATTTAAATTGGCGGCATTGTTAGTAACGATTGACTAAATCATTATCCTCATGTTGCGTTGTCTCATTACATGTCACAGTCATAGGTTCATCGGGATAAGTAATAATAATGCTGAAAAGAAAAATGTAAAAATAATAATAAATATGAAAAACAGTAATGCAAAAACAAATCTTAAAAATGTCAACAAGAGCGGCTCGATGGCTCGAGCAATTATTTCAAAACAGAATACTGAAAAATGTCTCAAATGCTCAAAACTAATTTTTAAAGTAATTCATGCTAATTTGCCAGGCTACACAGGAACTCGACGGGCCCGGGATGGTCCAGCGGTCCAGTTCTTGAGAAGATGCCAGTATGCACGAACCAACCTTTGGGAATGTGAATAATCAAAAGAAAGAACAAGCACAAGTTAACCAAGTTAGTAAGGAATATTAAAAGAATGTTTGCATATTAAAACATATTTCACAAAGTCATGCAATAATTCGCGTCCTAAATTGGGGACCTCATTGTGTCTGAGGTAGGCCTAAGTGACACATAGATTTGAAGAAAATTGATGCCAATATTTACTTCATTTCATTAGTGCAAAAAAATGAATCAAACCTTTACTGAATCGACAATACTAAAAATTACTAATGGCATTTAGCCTTATTACAATCGAAATCTAAATTTAAGCTACAAAGCTGTAAAGATCTTTCAACTAGTCAAGTAGCAAGGGTGGGATGTTTTGGACCATACCGAACCTGGGGACTTCGTGCTTCATTTTCTGCAAGCAAATAAAGTTAGCCCTTTCCCTCTCCAGATTCGACCATTTACGCAATAATGATCAACATATTGGCACATTTTCTCCAAGTAATGAACATAACATGGTAGTGTCCATTGGGATTGTGGAAATCCCGTCGGACTTTGGACAAGGCTTATCTTAGCGGGCTATTACGTTAACAACGTCATAACCCGTACTAGGTTTAACATGATGCATGTACATTTTATGTTGGAGTAAGGTTTCTAGAATGGTCTAGACTGGTACTCTCAAGTGGACAACTTGAGAGGAAAAGGCACGGGACCGTCGACTGCACCGCTGATCGACTAGTCTACCGCAAATAAGCGTTTCTGATTTAAAAAAGGGTAATTCTGGAAGAGCGCGGACACCCATCAAGTGCCGCTATGTTGATAATTGGCACGAGTGGAGTATGATGTGGAGCATGCTTTATGCAGAGATAATAACACATTACCAAGTATTTGCATGATAAATATGTAAAAGCAGTAAATACTGTAATAAGTTAAAACATGAAAAGCATAAGAAAGAAAGACAAAGGAAGAAGTTAGTTCGTGGAATATATGCAAGAATGTAATAAAGCAAGTAAGGGAGTAGGGATGCGAGAGGCATGGTATAGCAGTCTTTAAACAAAATGAAGAGCAGTCATAGCAAATAACGGCGAACGGGAAAGGGATGTGCATGTTATAGCAAATTTGAACAAATAAAGGTGGATCAGGGAAGGGATGTGCATTTTATAACAAAGAAAATAATCCACGTAAGCCAAGTTAATTATGGTAAGAGCCTAAGTATTTCCCCAGCAGAGTCGCCATGCTGTCGCGCCCCGTTTTCTCGCGAAAGCGGGCCTCGACTTTGTGACAACTCTTTTGAATGGGAGATTTAAAAGAGATAGAGTGCTAAAAGAAGAGAGTCGCCACCTAATGGTTTTTTATATGTGTTAGGGCACCTATTATGTTGACAACTCTGTCTTGACTAGTCACCGTCATCAAAGATCGGGAAAGTGTTCAAATTGCCTCAAAGAGAAGGTGTTAGGCACTCTTTGAGGTCCACAACTGTGGGTCCCGACCGAACTTAAGCTTATGTGGATTATAATTAGGCAAGATAAACAAAGAAAGTAAGGGTCAAAGAAATTTATTATAACATAATGAGAAATAAGGATTACAAGGATATAACTATGACGGTCTATATTAGACGGCTAAATGTAAAAAGAAGAGGGGGGGTCCTAGGTGTTTTTAGCCTAAAGGATCACCCCGTGCAACATAAATAATACTTTGCAACTCCCTTGAGGTAGGGAGTTACTCATATTATTCCGCGGGCACAGACTATCATCTCCTGCTACCCGATTACTATGTTAAAGTTGTTTACCTAAGCGCACTAATTCAATTCTAAGTCGTGCCCTATGTGTGCACTGCCCGTCCCGTACCTATGGTTCAGGAGGCATTGGACCTCTATTTAGGGTGGTTCTAGAATTTACTTAGGCTGCTCAAAATGATAAAATAGGTGACATACAAAACAAGTTGGACTTCATGCAAGGACAGTTAGAGGCTCAAGTTAGCCTCCACACTTAAGCAACAAATGCACGCAAAATAGGTTCTCACTTTAGGCGTTAGACAATTTCAGAACTGAGACAAATTAAAGCCATTTAAGTCTTATAGACATGGTTTCTATATGACCTTGGATTCAAACATGCAGGCAGTTTCAGATGCAAGACGCCACTTTAAGCTTATATACACGATCTCTAGGTGATTTACGCAGTAGGGGCAGTGAGAACGATCGGAAATATTTAGAATTACTCGTGTTTGATCCTATGGGCATGCTCTCTAATAGTGGCATGGCTAAGAAATGAAACAGTGTCTGAAAGTTCAATATTAACACTTTAAAGTGAGTGGTAATACCCTATAGGCAGGATTTCTAACGATTAACGATTAAAAATGATTTTTTATACTTAGCCCCTATAGGCATGTTTTCTAGGTGCGCAGTATGATAACAATAGCAAATTAACCAATTAAAGTCCTATAGGAATGATTTCTGGACGAAGATCAATAGAACATAAGCTAGTATAATCCTATAGGCATGATATCTAATCAATATGTTGCAGTTATTGAAGGAATGGTTATTGACATTTGTTTCCTATAGGCATGTTGTCTAGTAACGCACGGCAGTAGACACAGGAACCACTTATGCCTTGTTAGTAGACAAGTTGTGTGAGTGTGTGATTCTCCTAATGGCATGATTTCTACCAGTTTACATGGAAATTGAATAGCATATATAACAGGTTGGATAAAATAATAAGTAGATCATACGAACCCTATAGGCATGTTTTCTACCCTTTCATGCAAACATTAGAGTATGCCCATTTCTCCGATTTTACTAACACCCCGATTGTTTATTATAAAATTATTACAGACCCAATGCTGAATGTAATTATAAAATATTATACAAGCAATAGCAGTAGGCCTATAGCAGGCCCAAAAGGAGATACCTAGTATTGCCTGAGCCTTCAACAAACGCCTTCTTCACAAATAGAATACCCAGATCCCAACAGGGGACTATATTCATCAGCACAGCCCAGAAACCATAGAGGAACTCAAATCACACCAAACAGTCACAGATTGATCATACGACCCAAACATTGATTCACACAGAAATCACTTAAACAAACCAGTTTGCATATTCAGTAGATAGAATGAGGAAAGGATTGAGTGTCAGAGATAGCTAAGGTCTCAGTAGTAAAGAGAGTAGCCAATGAACCCCAAATCCTAGTGTGTCATAGTTCACAAGGGTCTCAAATGGACCCCGAGCAGTGCTCACACGAGGGAGGTCAATAGAGAGAGTCTTAGTGGCCTTGGCTTTCAGTCGGCCAAGAGTGATATATTCAAAATAGTGTAGGTAACCAATGAGAGTGAGAGAACAGTGATTAAGGGAAAGAATTTGGAGAGATGCACTTGTATTTTAGAAATCAGACATAGCAAAGTTGCCTAAAACATAGAACATGCTAGTTAAGAGGGTCAACAAAACTTAGAGGCAGGTTGCTATTACATGTTTAACACTTAGCAAGAAGTAACATATTGGCATTAAACACATTGAGAGAGTTAGAGGAGAATTAACTTTCTTGAGATTACAAGATTAACATACAAAGGTGCATAATACCAAATAAGTCTAAGTAGGGCACTAACTTAGAAAGTTTAAAGCTTAAGGGTCCAAATTATGCTAAGTATCCATCACAAATCAAAAGACAGACATGTTAACTTACATGGGAAGCAAAACAATATCAAACATGGTAGGGAAACACCAATTAAGATAGCTACTCTAAAGTCTCAAATAATCACTAAAGGGATGCGGAATCTAGTAAGCCAAAGACATGCTGAGTGACACAATAGCAGCGGAGCAAGTCATAGATTATAACACAATACAGATGTGAGGCAGTCATTACAGGAATTCAAAGTAGAGTGGGAAAGCAAACTCATGTCAAACAGTAATATAGATATTTAGGTACCAATATATTAGGCTAAATGAACTTAAGAGGGTCTAAATTATTCAAGGAAAGCATATTCAAATAACATCTCTCAAAACTGGAAATTTTAAGTAAAAATCAAGTGCAAAAGAGATTCAGATCATAAGGAAAGTTTAATTCTAGTAAAGTTACACACAGAGATAGTCTAAGAACATATTAGGTCATGAAATTCAGAGGCGTGAATATGCATGACATAAACACAGAAGAATGAAATTATAAAGCCAAGAGACTTACCGGTTATCAGTTGAATAAACAGACATAAAGAAAGAACAAATCCCACAGTGTTCTGAATGTCAACAAAGAGCAAGAACCCAGATTCTTAGTGCGTCAGAGTTCCCAAGGGGTTCAAATGAACCCCGGGCAGTGGTCGCACCAAGAAAAGTTAAAAATTGAATTCCGGTGGCCTTGGCTTTCAGCCGGCCAAGAACCAGAGTATAGAACAAGAGAATAAGAGAACAATAGAGTAATAGCTTCGATTTTTAGTGAATCCGGGTGATAACATTTGTTTCAAAGGGGAAAGGGGGGGTTTATATAGTTGTACAAATCAAACAAACAAATCAAGAAAATACTATAAAATCAACATAAATAAGGAAATAATAACATGCAGAATGAGTAAAAGTCAGATTAGAGAAAAATTAGATAAACCCTAGTTGGCAGAAATCGAAAATTGGCCGGAGATATTGGCTAATCGGACCCATATAGCCTTGATATAAATGTATCTAGACGGAATACCATCTAGATCTTAAAGATTGAAGATGATTTCCGCATGATTCCAGGTCTGGTACTTGCCAAAATAGGCAAGTACTAAGTAATACCAAAATCGTGTAAGTAACACGGAGATGGAGCTTATATAGAAGGCAAATTATAACAGGATTCCATATTAAGATCGGAATTGAAGATAATTGGGGGTGTGACGACTAGGGTTTGTGAAGGAGAAGGGCGTGACAGAGAATAGAGGCGGCTGTCTTTAGGAAATGGGGATTAGGGTTTGGGTGAGTGGATATAAGGAGAATGGGGAGGAGTGTTGTGAGTCGTTGATCGCTTTTGATCAACGACTAGGATTTAAGAAGAGCTGGGTCGAATTTTTTGGGACTGGATTGGGGATAAAAGGGTTGTTTGGATTGGGCTTGGGGATTGGGCCAAGGATTTGGGCTTGTCTGGTTCGAAATTAATCTTAATTTTGGGCCAGATTTTAAAAATAGGAAATTAAGGGAAACATAATTGAAATAAAATAATTAAATAAATTATAAAAAATGCTATTTATGCAAAGTAATATTTAAAATAATAGTAGAAGATTATAAGAATGTAAGATATTACTTTGACCTTAAATTAAATGACAAATGTAATAAAATTGTAAAATACAGACTATTATTGCAAGATTGGGCAAATGGCCTAAAAATACTAATGTAATTACAAACAATAGAGTAAAATATCTGAAGCAAGTATTATAGTTGCAAAATAATAATTTTAGATAATTAAGTCATCACAAAATAATTAAAAGGAGTAATTAATAAATGTTTAAATAATTTAAATGCAGAAAAATTAATTTTAAAGCTCTGAAAATTATGAAAAATAATAGAAAAATGCTTGTATAAATTTGTAACTAAATAACGATGCCAAATGATGTTTTGAAAGTATATATACTATTCGAGAAAATATGAGGGCGAAATTAGGCATCAACATTGGTTATGTTCTTTCGGTTTTTGTGTGGCATTGTGTCATTTGCTCCCCTGTGGTTATGGTAATACACTTGGAGTACTTGATGTCGAATTGCGCATGGTTATTGATTTTTAGCAGGGTGGTTTGAGGTATTTCATATGGACCAGTATTTGGATAGGGTCGCGCATTGTAGCGGAGTTATGTGGAGATATGATCCTTGGTGTTAGATTCGTGTGTTATGGTTCTACGGTATCTGATGAATTTTCAGTATTTCGTTGTGAAAATACTTGTTAAGCTTGCGGGGCAGTTCTCTTGTCTAATTCATTTTTTTTCCTTATTGCGTACATTTGGGATGTTGCTTATTGGTGCAAAGATTGCACGGGTTGTGGCTTTAGATTGTATGGGTGTGTCATGTCACTAGGGTGGTCGTGTTGGATGAGATGAGGTCATTGTACCTAGAATGGATACTATCGGAATTGATGTCAGCATGGTTGGAAGGATAATATCGAAAGTCGGCTTAGAAATTTGCTATATTTCTTGTCGAAGGAGATGGAGTACCATGACTTGTTGATCTGATGAAGGGTTATGAGTTCTGCATGTTTCTTTCATCATTGGCAGTGTACGAAGGTTTAGAATGAGGCTTTATTTGATATGAGATTGTTACCGATATTGGGTTAATTTGAGCAGCTACCGTGATTAGAAATCATTGCTTCGAGCATTTGAGCTATGTGGTATTTGAGTTATGGTTACGGCTTTTGGTACAACTTGTTCAGACTTATACAGTATGTAGATGCGAAATTTAGATTTTATAAGAAATTCCGGATGTTGGAAATTGGATTCAAAGGCTTGTGGGCTAGGTTGAATTGAGAAATATCAGTTATGTTGTGTTATCAGATCTGTATGGGATAGGGTGACGTGAGATCACCACCGGGTCTGTGCATGGTAAGGTTATACGGTGGTTTGATGGCTTCGAGAACAACTCTGGACACATTTGAGGACGAACGTATGTTTAAGTGGGGGAGGATGTAACGACCTGATTGGTCGTTTTGAGCATTTGCACTTCGCTCGGTAGTTTACGGGCGTGAGTAGCTCTGTATGATGTATTTTGACTTGTGTGAATCGTCAGTTTTGATTTTCAGGTTATTCGAAATCGAATTAGAAGAAAGAATTTTATTGTTGAAGTTTTAAATTGGGAGAGTTGACCAAGTTTGACTTTTTAGCATGTGACCTCGGATTGGAATTTTGGTGGTTCCGTTAGTTCCGTTGGGTGATTTTGGACTTAGGAGCGCGTCCAAATTGTGATTTGGAGGTCCGTGGTTGAATTTGGCTCGAAATGGCGAAAGTTGATTTTTTAGGAAGTTTGACCGGGGGTTGACTTTTTGATAACGGGGTCAGAATTCGATTTTAGAAATTGGAATAGGTCCGTAATGTGCATTATGATGTGTGTGCAAAATGTGAGGTCAATCGGACGTAATTTGATAGGTTTCGGCATCGGTTGTGGAAGTTGAAGTTTCAAAGTTCATTGATTTTAAATTTAGGTGTGATTCGTCATTTCGATATTGTTAGGTGTGATTTGAGGCCTCGAGTAGGTCTGTATTATGTTATGGGACTTATTGGTATATTTGGTTGAGGTCCCGGGGGCTTCGGGTGAGCTTCAGACGGGGTTCAGATCATTTTCATTTCATGTTGCATTGCTTAAGATTTTTAGTTCTGGTGTTTCCGCATCTGCGGAAGAGTGGGCGCAGATGCGGACAATTGGCCGCAGAAGCGTAGAAGGCTTGGCTGGAGGTCATCGCAGATGCGGGGGAGGAGTCGCACCTGCGAGTGCGCAGAAGCAGAAATTGTTTCGCAGGTGCGAGGGGCCAGCTGGTTAGTTGTGGTCGCAGAAGTGAACAGTTACCGCCGATGCGGTGGTCGCAGATGCGACTATTTGTCTGCAAATGTGGAAAGTGGTGGGCAGAGGTTATAAAAATCGAGGTTTTGGTTCTTTTATCATATTTTGCGATGTGGGACTCATATTGAGGCGATGTTTGGAGCAAATTGCATCACAAGGATTGGGGTAAGTATTCTACACTTGGTTTTGATCTTATTCCACGAATCTATCTTCATTTTTAGCAATCGGTTGATGAATTTAAAGAGAAAATTGGTTGGTTTGGCCTAAAGTTTCATAATATGAATTTTTGAGTTTTGAACATTGAATTGGAGTTGGATTTGAGTGAAATTAGTATGGTTGGACTCGTAATTGAATAGGTTATTGGATTTTGTAAATTTTGTCGGGTTCCGAGGTGCGGGCCTTGGTTTGGCATTTGGCCGATTTTGGGATTTTGATTCAAGATTTGATCTTTTTCGATCGGGACTGGTTCCTTTAGCATTGTTTGATGTATTTGAGTTATTTTTGGTTAGTTTCGAGCCGTTCGGAGGTCGGAACGCGTGAGATGGCATTTTGGAGAATCGCTTGGCTTGCTCGGTGCTGGAATTGGCTTGTTCGAGGTAAGTAACTCTTCTAATCTTGGAGCTGAGGGTATGAAACCCCAAAATACGTGTTATGCGATTTGTGTTGAGGTGACGCACATGCTAGGTGACGGGCGTGTGGGCGTGCATCATGTGAATTGGGACTCTGTTGTTTCCATGGCACTGAATAGTGGCCCTATTTTATTGATATCCGTGTTTTCACCATGTGATAAAGTAATCGAGTTGTCAATCAAGCTAGATATCATGTTTAGGCTTTATGCCGATACTGTTGGGACCCATAGTGGTCTTTTCTTGCTGTCATCTCACTAATTTCATTGATATTTCGTACTCAGTCATATTCAAGCATTCATATCATATCTCAGTCTCAGTTGTTATTTATTGATACATCATATCATTGTTGTCGGGCTAGTTTCATGACATTGTGATCCCATGAGTAAGACTGGAGAGATTGATGACTGAGCGATGCCGAGAGCCTGATTATACCTGGATCTGGCTTATGATAGCGCTTGGGCTGTAGGAGCCCCTCCGGAGTCTGTACACACCCCAAATGAACGCGGTTGATTATATTGAGGGATGGATCCTCCCTGGACATGGATCTGGTCCGGAGCATTTATATACCTGGAGATAGATCTTCTCCATGGTGCCAGATTGGCCTTCCTCGGTACTGAGTGACTGATGGTCATTGATGTATATATTCCGGGACGGATCTTCCCTGGGCGGTATGGGCCATATACAGTACCGAGTGGTTGAGCATGATGAGTGGAAAGTGTGAGACAGTGAGATTGAGTACTCTGAGAGTGTGAGTACGTGATTCATCTATGAGATACATGGCATTGGCATGCACACATGACATACATGCATAGAGATGCATTTTTCTCATGTTGTACGGTATCACGTTATTCATGACTTTTTACATACATTGATATGTGGGCATAGAGAGATATTTCACACTTGCTATCTAGGAAGAAAATGAAATACCTTATTTATTGTGGAAAGGATATTTGGAAAAATTATTGTTTTCAAACTTATTCATATTTTTGGCAAATTCGATAAACGATTTGGGTATTCATTGATGTACTTGAAAGGAAGAACCATTTTCAGAAATCATGATTTTGCTGAGCATTTTTATCTCTCAATTACTTTTTGTATTATTTGCTTTAAGTTGTTACGGACTATTCTTGGCTATTGGTGTGGACCTGACCTTAGTATAAGCTCATCACTACTTTCAACCTAAGGTTAGGTTTGTTACTTATTGAGTACATGAGGTCGATTGTACTCATACTATACTTCTGCATCTTGCGTGTAGATGTTGGGTGCTGATATTGCTGTGATCGATAGGAGCTGGACTGAAGATGTACCTGTGTCCCGCTTGTAGCTGCCTCTTGTTCGTGGTAGCTTTAGATCTGTAAAACTCTAGTTATGTACTTTTGAAACAGACGATGTATTTATTTCATTTCGGCTTAATAAATTCTATTCTTAGAAGCTCATGATTTGTACTACCAGTTCTTGGGGAATGTATCAGATTCAGATAATTTCTTTACTTAATTGCTTTATTTATTGTTATTGGAATTGGTTAGTGGCTAACTAGCTTACCTAGCGGGTTGGGTTAGGTGCCATCATGACTAGTTGGATTTTGGGTCGTGACATGCATATCCTTGGTGTAACCCCATAACCACCGGAAAAGGTTTTGAGTCACCTCCCACAGTCCTAACCCGAGTCTTAGCTCCATCGTACATATCTTTAATCGCCGTAAAATAAGCTACTGGTACACCTTTCACCTCCAGGCATCTCCAAAGAACGTCCCTAGGGACCTTGTCATACGCCTTCTCTAGGTCAATAAACACCATGTGCAAGTCCATCTTACTATCTCTGTACTGTTCAACCAACCTCCTAATTAAGTGGATAGCTTCCGTAGTAGAACGACTCGGCATGAACCTGGACTGATTCTCTGATATAGACACTGCCCTCCTTACCCTCCCTTCCACTACCCTCTCCCCAACTTTCATGGTATGATTCAGTAACTTGATACCCCTGTAGTTGTTACAATTATGGATATCACTTTTGTTCTTATATAGCGGAATCATCGTACTCCACCTCCACTCATCTGGCATCCTCTTCGTCTTGAAAATAACATTAAACAATCCAGTCAGCCACTCCAAGCCTACTCTACCCACATACCTCCGGTCGCTTTGCCCCGACTCATCTTACACATCGCTCCCACGATCTCCTCAACCTTAATACACATACAGTACCTAAAGTCTTGGTGACTCTCGGAGTGCCCCAATCCCCATAACACGATATTTCTGT
>AWOL01S0019180.1:241214-268103 GCA_000715115.1 Nicotiana otophora | reverse complement strand
CATCCCGTGTCCCGTTTAACATGGGACCATCCCGTTTAAAATTAAGTGGGACGGGACGGGACGCGGGACGGGACCGAGACGGGAAGTTGGACAGCCATAGTCTCAAGTGGAAAGAAAATGCAGATAGATGACTATCTTTTTCACGAGAGAAGCCGTTTGATTCCAATAACAAATTCATGGATTCGTTGTTGAAGAACAAGTGGACTCTAGTCTGCTGATCAATTGGCAATGCCATCATCATTGGTACGTGGTCAAGGCATCGAAAGGAAAAGAAACAAAGTATCTTTGTAAAAGGGTGCAGCGTGAAGAGATAGATGCATCTCTTCGGAAAAAGATAATTAGAAGGTTTATTCATTACGAAAATGACCGACTATATGAAGATAATACGAGTCAAACTGTTTGGATGATTGTGGCCCTGTGCATTTCGCTGCCTGATAATTATACTAGTACAATGCATCTCCTTTACCAACACAACATTGTTAGAACAGATTTATTACTATCTTCTTCAAATGGCTTTGTTGTTCTGTGCATAATTTGAATGCGTGGCTTTCGAACAAATTTCGCCCAATGAATTTGTTATCATTCAGGGATACATCACTTCTCATGGGATGCAAATGAAGCAGATATGATGTTCAATTTTTTGAAAACTACTCAATGCAACACTGTTTCAACTGGAAGTGATCGACTAATTAATAGAAGGATGGAAAAATAAAATTGCGGCATGGACTGGCTGTCTGGCAGATGTTGGATGTCAATTGAAGAACAACCGGCCTCTAACGAATGAGATTTTAAGATAAGGGAACTTAACAAAGGTTTTGTTTAAATCAGTGCCACAAAAAGGAATCTGCTTTACTACTTGTGGGTTCGACGTTATGTGATGGCATCACTGGTCTTGAAATTTGAATTTGTTTCCATCAAAATAATACAAACAAGGATATGGAACCATTTATGGCAAGTGTTAATGATCGGAAAAGTCACTGTAAAAGAAAAATAGTGAAGGTGACGATTTAAGAAGAAAGTGACCATATATCGGGTTCTACTTTCTTTACTCTTCATATTTTTTTATTTTCTGCCCTTTGTGATTTATGATATCTTGCTTCTATAAATGTTTGGGTAGATGTTTATTATGTAATGATCTCATATTACAAATCTTGAATTATATGCATGATTAGGAATAACATGTGTTTGTAGTTAATTTTGTTATTCTTTTGACCAAATGAAAAACTATTAGTAGTTGATATATAAATTTGGTAGCATGCATGAAATTATGTGACATTATTTTCAAGATTGTAAGACATAAATTAGGCTTATGCTAATACTTGAAAGTATTTTTGAGATCATAAATATAATATATGTAAAGATATTATATATATTTATTTGATAAGAAAATATATCAAACTGTTGAGATATTTAGGGGTTATAATGGTTTTGTTAGAAAGCCATTTGAAAAGAAAATCAAAATACTTGTGATTTTCTACCCCTGTTTTGGAGAAAATTAAAATCTTCGTGATTTCTCACTCTTATTTGGAGACTAAAAATCTTCGTGATTTTCTACTCCTGCTTGGAGATTAAATTTTGTGTAATTCTCTACTCGTTCTTTGAGATTAAAGTCGTCGCAACTTTTTACTCATTTGTCGGAGATTAAAGTCTAAGTGACTTTCTACTCGATTTGAAGATTAAAAACTTCGCCGTTTATTAGATATGGTTGTATCAGATATTTTCGGTTTGAAGTACTATTTATTAATTCTGGTTGTGTCAAATTGGTTTGAAGATTAAAAACTTCACCGGTCATTAATTTTGGCTCCATCGTGACACAAATAATAGATCATGTAGTTAGCTCTATAAAGTAATAGGGGTAGCAAATATGACTCTTCTTTTGAAGAAATATGTTTGGAATATGGCATTATTCATCAAACGACTGCCCCTTATTCACTGTAATCTAATAGAATTGCGGAAAAAAAGAATAAAATATTAAAGGAGATGATGAATGCTTTGTTGATAAGTTCTGATTTACCCCAGAACTTGTGGGGGAGAAAGTTATTCTCAATCGAGTTCCCCATAGAAAAATGGAAAGGAAGGAAACATAACATAAATATTTTAAAATGTGGGGGTGCTTAGCTAAAGTGCAAGTTCCTAAATCCAAAAGGGTAAAGATCGGACCGAAAATTATTGATTGTATTTTCATAGGATATGCAACAAATAGTAAGGCATATCGTTTTCTGGTACATAAATCAGAAAATCCCGACATTCATATTAATACGGTAATCGAATTAGATAATGTTGAATTCTTTGAGAGTATTTATCCGTATAAAAATGAATATGAGTCGTCTAGTGAAAAATCTAAGCGACCTCAAGAAGAAGCAAAGGAAAGTACATTTAATGAGGAAAATCCAAGATGTAGTAAACGTCAAAGGACAACTACTTCCTTTGTATCTGATTTTCTGGCATTCTTGTTGGAAAATGAGCCTCAAACGTTTAAAGAAGCAATGTCTTCCTCGGAAGCACAATATTGGAAAGAGGCGGTCAATAGTGAGATAGAATCCATATTAAGTAATCATACTTGGGAATTGATTGATCTTCCTCCAGGAAATAAACCTTTGGGTTCTAAGTAAATTTTCAAAAGAAAAATGAAAGTTGATGGTACTATTGACAAATATAAGGCAGGATTAGTTGCTAAAAGGGTTTAGACAACGAGAAGGTTTTGATTACATTGACACATACTCGCCGGTGACTAGGATTATATCTATCCGGGTGTTAATAGCGTTAGCCGCCGTGTATGGCCTTCAAATCCATCAGATAAATGTAAAGACAGCCTTCTTAAATGGAGATTTGGAGGAAGAAATTTATATAGAACAACCTGAAGGGTTCGTAGTTCCTGAAAAAGAAAATAAGGTATGTCGACTTGTTAAGTCACTTTACAAACTAAAATAAGCACCCAAACAATGACATGCGAGATTTGACCAAATAATATTTTGTCAAATAGTTTGAAAATTAATGAGTGTAAATAAATGTGTTTACGTTAAGAATACTCCAAATCATATAATCATTATTTGATTATATGTGGATGATATGTTGATAAAATATTTAAAATGTGGGAGCTTTTAGCTTATGCATGACAAAAGCTAATGTTAGACTTGATGTCTATATTATTTAGAAAAATTAAATGATATACTTTTTGGACCCTACAAATCTTTAGTGGATATTAATATGGTTGTCGGTGAATTCATCAGTTGTTCAGTCTTAGTGAAGACTAGTTGATGAAACTACTAATTCGGAAGTTGGTCACGTGCCTTTCTCGAAAGATTATTTTCTTTCTTGAAAATTTATATTGTTTAGTTCTTTTATGAAAGGATGTCACTTAGAAGGTTGTGACTTTTCATAGAAAAATACATCTGTACATTTTTGTATAGACATGACCGTTCATGAACGGATGTATTTATAAGTTGGTCTATAATATGTGGAACCAACCGATGAAAATAATAAAAATCCATAACAAGTTGGATTTGCTTCATAAACGTACGAAGATGTTATAATTTTCATATCGTATAGACATGTATTCTATTTGTAGAATATGAATAAATAGCACACAAATGCTAGTAAAAGGCGGAGTGATTGTGAAATATGTTATATATTAAAAGGTTGTGGCCACAACTGAGATCAACCATTCCAGTTGTTGTTATAATATAATGTTAAACTAAATATAGTCAACAATCGAATATGCAATAGAAATTCAAGATGTATTAGTCTACGACATAAGAAAGTTTGCATTGAACTTTCATGACAATGAAATGAGTCTTGAAATATACTCGAAATTATGCTTTGCACTACAATAAGTATCCCGCGATAATAGATGTGTATAGTGATGCAAATTAGATCACCGGTTCAACCGATTCTAAATAGTCGGTGGAGGAGTGATGTCTTGGAAATCATCCAAATAAACGTGCATTGACCGCTCTATGGTGGAGGCTGAGTTTATAGCCTTAGACAAGGCCGGTGAAGAAGTTGAGTGGCTCCTAAATTTTATGAAAGATATTTTATTCTGGCCCAAAATTATTGGCACATATATGCATAAATTATAATAGTCAAACGGCAATAGGAAGGGCTAGGAGCATTATGTATAACGGAAAATCTCGTCATATATGACGAAACCATAAAACCGTTAGGTAACTATTCTCTAGGGGAATTATCATAATTGACTACGTGAAGTCAAGCGATAATGTGTCGAATCCACTTACAAAAGACCTAACTAGAGAGGTAATTGAAAGATCATCGAGGGGAATGAGACTATGGTCGAGGACAAGTCATTGTGCCTCTAAATCAACCTAGAAGACTGGAGATCCCAAGATCTATGTTCAAGGAGCTCAAACAAAGTCATTAATGACGGTTCAACATCGTTAAATAAATTTTAGTCCATTCTCGTGATGAGACAATATTCAGTACCAAGGATAAAACGTTAAGACTTTTTAATGATTTCTAAGTTTGATACGGGGTATATCAAAAAGTGTATCTACGGGATAACACATTTAGGGATCACCTATTTCAAGAAGAGTTCTGTAAGGCCATTTCTCTATGCACTTATGAAACCAGGCGGTGTTCATGACTGAAACAAACACAACAATGAGAACCAAAAACAGTATAAGGGTTGATTGTGTGACTTATGGTTGTCTAGGTATACACCAAAGCTCGACAGTTCAAAGATATCAAATCTACCGATTGACCAAGTATATCCGACATAAGTTCACTACGGAAAGTTCAAAGGGAAACCTACTTATCCAGATGCGATTAATCCTTGCTTGCGAATCACACCGTTTTCATGCATGTTTTTATACATTAGCTTTAGTGTACGCACTTTGCGCATGTTCCCCATCTTAATGAGTAATATTGATTAAAAAGTTACATAAATATTATTCAAAATTATGTTTAAATTATAAAATAGAAATGTAAGCTCCTAAGATTGATGATTATTGATCCTATATAACTAACTTAATAGACGAATTTATTTTCTCTCAAATTCACTTCAAACTGTCATAATTTATTAGTTCAATTTTACATGTTGCCATATTTTCTTTTTAGTTTCAGCAAGAACATATAGCCCTTAAAGATTTAAGAGTTTTTCTAAAGATATTTTTGAAAAGTTATTCTCAAATTCATTCGAAGAGACACAAATAGAGTTTAGCTATAATTTTATTACGATTCTTCAAAAAAATTCAAATAACACAATACATTAATTGTACATGAAATAAATTTTTTAGGCTTAATTGTATATGAATTAATTATTTTGTATAACTACAGTAAGAATTTTAAAATACATATTTAATTGCTTTGCTCTCAACAATTTTACGTGCTTCATGTACTTTCCATGAATGTATTTTTATGTTTTCTCTTTGGTGATAATGTAATAAAATATGATCATCACATTAAGCGTCTAAATATTACTTATATGGATTTGTTTTAAATTAGCACAATTTATATAAGGTAAAACGTTTATGGATTTTAAAGTCCTAAATATTAAGACTTTTACCTAGTTTAATAAGGAAAGATCTAATAAATAAAATTTGGATGAATTACAAGAACACCAGTCCTGGCTAGTCACAGTCAATTAGCACAATTTATATAAGGTAAAATACTAAAGGATTTTAAAGTCCTAAATATTAGGACTTTTACCTAGTTTAATAAGGAAAGATCTAATAAATAAAATTTGGATGAATTACAAGAACACCAGTCCTGGCTAGTCACAGTCAATTAGCACAATTTATATAAGGTAAAATACTAAAGGATTTTAAAGTCCTAAATATTAGGACTTTTACCTAGTTTAATAAGGAAAGATCTAATAAATAAAATTTGAGTTAATTATAAATTCCTAAATATTAGGAAAGTAATTTAAATTATAATTTTATCCAATGCAAAATATATTTTTAAATGGTAAAAAAGGCGAACGACATTTCGCTAAGGACCTTCGTGCTTTTAATATAATATAGATAGATATGGCCATTCCCCGTTCATGTGGGGGATTGTTGGGTTTTTTCTAAAGGGTGTGAATGGAAAAGGGAAGGGGCAACTCTTAGATTGCACCTCTTCATCTCATAATTTCATTGTCTATAAATTTAGAGACTTGGCCTCATTTTTAGTCATGAAAAATCTGAAAGTTTCTCCCCTCTTTTCTACATTGTTGCATTATTTTTTAAAATAAACAAAGTGTCAAGTGTGATTTGTTCCGTTTGTTGAGTTCGTTGAAATTCTGTAAATTGAGGTGCCGCTTTTACAGAATAGTTTTTCCGTTCTATCCTGAGAGGAAGTAATCCATAACCTTGGACAATAGTGAGAGGATTAAATTCCTTAAGTACAAATAAGCAACTTGTAGGCTCGGAATTATTTTTTGTTTTGATTATTGAACTAACATTTCTTTGCTTCTCAGATTTTCTGATTTTGAAGACAGTAATATTAACATTACATTCAACTGCATTCCAGTATACTCCATTGGGTAGAACTATTCTTGGACCTGCTGAGAATATCATGAAAATGACAAAAACTCAAAACATTCTGTGTAGATTTGTTGTCTAGATTCGTGTTAGCTACAATTGGCTATTGCTTTGAGTGTACGATTAAACCTTCTTTTCCATGCAATATTGGCCAGGGAACCAATTCAGTGTTTTCTTGGTTATAACTAGTTCAGACGCAGAACTAACTGTTCTTTTCCTGCTTGTGTCATTCAAAGCGTTTTCTCAGAAATGATTTCAACTTGGAAGGCTGTTGGACATACTACAGAGAAACAAGTTTAACAGAAATTTTGTGGATCACTCATATGCTGTTGTACATGATAGTATAATAGTATAATACATGATTTAGTATAACATGCGTTGTTGTCACCTTTCTTTTTTTGGCATTGCTATCACTTCACTTGGTTGTCAAAACTGGTTTCAGCCTTATAATAAATTTCGTTTTTGTAGCACTGTCTACTTTACCTGAATTATAATTTTGTCTGAGCAAAGTATGCATTTGGTTTATCTGTTGAACTGGTATTATCTATGACCAAATGGAACTAATCATTTGCATACTGTACGTAAAAAGAAATAATAGTTGCTTTGTGTTTCAACCAACATTTGTTGATTTTCGGAAAATAATAACAGCGAAAACGTCGAAAAGGTTTTGCCTCGTCTCCGTTTGGCATCATTATACTTGCTAATACGTTCAAGAGAACTACTACTAGAATCACTATTGCTACAATAAAAGCCATTCCTTTAATTTAATCATTCGTTTTGGTTTTTCCCCCCTTTTCATTTCATCTTTTCCACACAAAAAAAAACATAAAACAATTATTGTGAATTTTTTTCTAATTAACTTGTGGACGATATATATTTATGAACGTTATAAATAGTATGAACCTCGACTTTATTTACAAAGGAATTCAAGTTACTTTTTTCCAAAAAGCGGATATGAAACTAAAGCTTGTTTAGGAGTGGGCATAGTTTGGGCAAACCCGAAATTAGAACTTTTAAATTTTTGGTTTGAATTTTCGGATTATGGATTCAGTTTTGAATTTAATTTTTAAAATTTTTGAATTTCGGATTAGATGTTGGATTTAATACTTTGAATTTTTGGATATCCGAAAATTCTAAATTTTATACTTTATATTTAGTTTATCCATTAGACATTAATCCATTGTCTATATGTTAATAGTCATAAGTCCAATACCTTACGCATTAGATATTATCTCATATATTCAATATTAATTACTAAGTTATTGTCATATTACTTTCTATTTAGACATGATTTTACTGTAACTAATTCTTATCGGCCTTAATAATATCTCTGTTGCATTTTCTTGATAATGATTTTATTACTTAAATGCTTTATTTGGATAATTGATGTGAGAATGAGAAACGTTTTAGATAATTTAACATGAATACTTGATAATGTGACTCAAATACTCTATTTGACAACCTTTTCAAAATTTTCAAAAAATCGTTTTTCTCCATTTACAAAACTGCAATATTTTTTCAAGTAAAATATTTGTCCAAATATAATTTTAAATTTCAAATATTATTTTTCTAACTTAACTCAAAATACTATTATTTGTTTTCAAAAATTACAATTTTTATGTCCAAATGCCTAAGAAATTACAAAGTTACCAGATCAATTAGAGATTTTAGAATTAGAAAATATACCCCCTTTTTTGTAATCTTTTGATGCCCTTTTTGCGAGTTTCAGAGAAGTAATTATTCCCCTGTAATTATGAGTTGTACGTCTCAAAGTGTGTGCAAGCCTCTGTAATTGGATCTCTACACACTGTACAATTCGCATTAAATAATAATCTGAAAAACAAAGTTTAAATAATTAGTTTGCCCCATTAATAGAGAACTCACGCTCGCCACCACTGTCCTTTCAACCAAAAAGCTGTCCCCACACACACTCTTTCTCTCTCTAAACGTCAATGGCGAATCCAAACTCTGCATAATCCTTTGCAACTGTCCAACCTTTACCTATATATCTATATAACGGGATTACACTCGCTCACACGTTCACTCGCATTGTTACTAACTGGTAATCTAACATTCCTAATCATTAGTTTTGTTCAAGTGTGATTCCAAAATTTAGTGTTAATGAGTTGAAAGTATATAAAATTGTTTTGTGTTCACGTGATTTGAACCAAAAGCAATGAGTTTAGTTGAATCCACTGCAAAAGGCTAGATTAGTCTCTCTGACTTTGTTAGTGATCGACTTTATATAATGTGATTTTATTATAGTGTGCAAAGTTGCTTCGGATCTGATCTGTGTTTGAGATGTTATCTCTCATGCTGGAAATGCTGGAAAATTGGACTCAATTGTGGTTAGGATGTTCGTTTCAGCTTCTTTCTTTTTTCTTCCTCTCTATTTTTATTGATCTTAGGTGGATTTTCTGTTTTTGATCTGTATGTAAGGCCTTTTTCAGCTAGAAATACTGAAAGTTGGATTATCAATAGTGATTATTCGTTTCTGTTTTTTTGTGTGTCTATTTTCGTTCATCATAGGTGAAATTTGATCTGTGAACTGTGTTTGAGGTGAAGGGGAGCCTTGGGGCAACGATAAAGTTGTGTGTGACCTATGGGTCACGAGTTCAAGTCATGGAATCAACCACTGACGCTTGTGTCAGACTAGACCGCCTGCATTACATCCTTGGGGTTAGGCCCTTTCCCGGACAGTACGTAAATGCGGAATATTTCGTGTACCGGGCTGCCCCTTTATTATCTGTGTTTGAGGCCTTTTTCTGCTTGAATTGCTGAAAAGCGGAACATCAATTGTGCTTGGCGTGTTAGTTTCTGGTGATTCTATATGTATTTTTGTTGTTAAATTTTCCCATTTTTATTGATTTTAGAATTGATGTTTTTTTTTGCAGGTTGATTGGTCCGTATAGTTGCTGGATTTGAGTTATTTTGTTTTTGAGGATAGAGTTAAGAGTTGTTTCAGAATTGTTATTTTATAGTGCAGTTGTGTTTTAGAGGACTTTTCAAGTCCATTTTGAGGAGTGGTAATTCATGCATCATTACCATCCGGGAGGAGTTTTGGTTGATCAGAATTTGCTTGTTTTAGTTTCCTATTGCAAACCTATAGGATCGAGATTGTGCTAATTGTGATCTTGATTATCTGATTGGTTTTGGTGTAATTTTGGAAAACCATTCTTTTAAGGAAGTTAGTCGAATGCTAGTTGCAATTGCTCGCATTTTGGGCGATATATATGGGAGATGGTATCTGATGATAGCTTATAGTTTTCATAGTTCTTGGAGGTTCAGGTTGAAGCAAATAGCTAGCACATTGTGATCTTCTCGACTTGAATTTTCTAGAGGTTACAGAAACTCGGACATGAAAAGCCCTTTGCTTAACAAATTATCTAAAACTTTCCGGTCTAAACCGCAATTCAACTGGTTACTCTTGTGTCTTGTCAGTGTCTTGGTTGTAATAGCATTGCTAGGATCATCTTCTTCAAGTGCCTTTAACTTGGTCACTTCCTCTGTGAAGCCTGATATCTATACGAATTACAGAAAGCTCAAGGAGCAAGCGAGAAGTGATTATTTAGAGCTAAAAAGCCTTTCTGTGCGAGAAAATCAGATAAAGGATGTTGGTCTTTGTGGTAAGGAAAGAGAGAATTATGTGCCTTGCTACAATGTGTCTGCAAATACTCTAGCTGGGTTTAAAGATGGGGAGGAGTTAGATCGGCATTGTGAGTTATCAAGAGAACATCAATATTGTTTGATTCGTCCTACTAAGGACTATAAGATTCCGCTGTCTTGGCCAGCAGGTAGGGATGTAATATGGAGCGGAAATGTGAAGCTAACCAAAGATCAGTTCCTTTCTTCTGGAAGCATTATGAAAAGGTATAGTTAATTAAATGATCTTGTAGATGATCTTAAACATGTCAAATTCCGTACTTAACATGCTAGAAGGATGAATGCCTCTGTTTTAAGTTTCCGAACTCTTCTGGATTGATGCATTTGTATGAATAATCTTGAAGTCTTTATGTGAGGTGACAACTATCATTCTACCTTATAATGACTTTTGTTTTCTCCAGGCTAATGTTACTAGAAGAGAACCAAATTGCTTTCCATTCACAAGATGGACTGATTGTCGACGATGTCAAAGATTACTCTCACCAAATCGCAGAGATGATTGGGCTGGGAAGTGACACAGAATTTCTTCAAGCTGGTGTAAGTAAATCTTTTGTTCATCTTTCCATAAGCTACTTGATTGATCCCTTACTAGTTTCCAAAGAATCAATGCTTGTAGTATGCTATCGGTTTCATAGCGTTGGAACTCTGGCGCAGAACCATAATTCTAGTCTAGAATAAAAGATTTCTCTTTGCTGAATAACAGGTGCGTACTGTACTAGATATTGGCTGTGGATTTGGTAGCTTCAGTGCCCACCTACTCTCGTTGAACTTGATGGCTCTTTGTGTGGGAGCATATGAGTCATCCGGTAGCCAAGTTCAGCTTACACTCGAGAGAGGACTTCCTGCAATCATCGGAAACTTTATTTCAAAACAGCTACCATTTCCATCATTGTCCTATGACATGGTTCATTGTGCTCAGTGTGGGATCATTTGGGACAGCAAAGGTATTGTCCTTGCTGGGTTTTCATGAACTGTGTTTCCCATTCTTATTTCTCATTATCGTTTAATGTGGACTGACCTGATTTACCGCCAGTAGTTTATAAAGACTTGTTTCATTAAGTATTCTTCTGTGTACCTAATTATGATACTTACTTTATTTTACTAGTCTATTTTATGCTGTGAGAGAAATACTTCACAACTATTGAAGTATTGATCCACAGTATCTTCTACACTGTCTACTTTACAACGAACCTCTTTTACAATCAAAACATCTTCGCCAAGATAAAAGAAGTCTGGTCGATAAAGCCAATCTCGCTAGAAACTTTTGGTGATACTGCTGATAAATTTTTTGTTCTAATTTAAAATTCTGCCCCTTCTCTGTCTCACCTAAGTGTAACTGCCACCAGCTGCTGCCCTGGAAGTTAAGACGGTCTTCTTCGTGTGATGATTGACCTTTACTGCTAAGCTGAAGTTAAATAGATCTTCACATTTAGACACCTTCATCTTTTTCTGATAGTGATGAGTTCTAGTTTTTGTTTGTTTATTGGATTCCTCAACAACCATCAGTATGGTAATCTTCTGAGAATTTATACCCGAACAAGTCTGTAATGGCATGAAACTAATAATGATTTGGTGAAGCAGATGGGCTGTTTCTTATTGAAATTGACCGTGTACTCAAGCCTGGAGGTTACTTTATTTTGACCTCACCCATAACCCGGCAGCAGGGTAGTTCTACCAGTTCAAAGAAGGGAAGCATGTCTACTCCTTTGGAAGAGATCACTAAGAAGCTTTGCTGGTCTCTTTTGGAACAGCAAGAAGAAACTTTCATCTGGCAGAAGACGGTTGATTCACAGTGCTACACATCTGGGTAAGGCTAACAAGAAAGCCAATGTCAAGTACTCCCTCTATATTCTGTTTCTCATATCCTTGAAACTGCTTTTGAATTCGTTTTATTCAGTTGAAAAAAGTAAAATTTGAAGAACAATAATTTATGAAAGTTACAGCTGATTGTGGATTACTGGAATCAGGATATATTTAGACTAATTTTTGGGTTTAAAAACCTTTTTGTCCCCTCATCTTTCTGAAGGGAAAAAAATACATTTTCTACGATACTTGCCTTTTGATACTTGCCTTTTGTATGTGTGTATGGTCAGCTTTGAAATAATTCACTTTTTATTGACCTGTTACTTTTATAAGCTCCACTTGACCCCTCCCACTCCCACGAAAAAGTAAAGAAGAATAAGCTTTCTCTCATGTTCAGACTTTGACGTAGATTGTCTTCCATTTCTGTTCTATTTTTCAAGTTAAACTTTTACTTTTACTTTTTCAGTTTTCGTTTTTTCCCAGTTGACCTTGTCTAATTGGCTTTTGTTTTTTGATGTAGCAAGCAGGGTATGGTACCACTTTGTAAAGGAGAGGATATGCAACTGTACTACCAGCCACTTGCACGTTGTATATCTGGAACAGGCAGCAATCGATGGGTTCCAATTCTTAGCAGATCTGGTTCGCTGAACTCAACTGAGCTTAAAGTTCATGGCAAGTTTATTTGAATAAACTTGGTTTGTCAACTTTACTGTCATCCTCTAATTTCTTGCCATTCCGGCTCTTTGTTGTTAACATTCAATCATTGCCTGTGTTTTGCTTTATGGCAGGAGTTCATCCTGAGGATTTCTTTGAGGATTCAGGATTTTGGAAATCAGCTGTGAGAAACTATTGGTCTTTGCTGTCACCCTTGATTTTCTCTGACCATCCAAAGAGGCCAGGTGATGATGATCCATTACCTCCATATAATATGGTGCGAAATGTCTTGGACATGAATGCTCATTACGGGGGTTTAAATGCCGCATTGTTGGAGGCAAGCAAATCAGTTTGGGTGATGAATGTTGTGCCCCTTGGGGTGCATAATACACTTCCGCTCATACTTGATCGAGGTTTTGCTGGTGTTCTGCATAACTGGTAAGACATTAAGTGTTAGACACATTAAGATTTATGTGCTCTTGGATATTGTGCATAATGGTATATCAATCTAAAGTATACGGATTAGCTATTCTCTTGCAGATTATTTCAGTAGAAGAAAATCACAGAGCTGTGTGAATGAAGTAGCAACTATGTATTTATTTTAATGCATGTGATCATAAATGTCGAGGGTCTATTGGAAATAGCCTCTCTATCCTCACAAGGTAGGGGTAAGGTCTGCGTACACACTACCCTCCCCAGACCCCACGGTGTGGGATAATACTGGGTATGTTGTTGTTGTTGTTGTATGTGATCATAAATCACCTAATGACATTTACAATTTTGAAGTGGATCTGATATGGTGTAATGTAATATGTTTTAACTCTATTTGTTAGCATAAAGGAAGAGTAATAAACAATAAGAACCCTGACCTTATCCTCAACAGGATGTTTATCTATGATTCTGAGTCATGATTTCCCATGATATTGGTTACAGTAATTTTATGCTTTTAATGTTTGAAGAAATTCTGTTGGAGACTGATATCAGATGTTCTTAAAATTGGGCCAGGTGCGAACCTTTTCCTACATATCCAAGAACATATGATTTGCTCCATGGTAATGGACTTCTGTCACACATTGCTTCACAAGGATGCAGTATAATTGAACTACTTTTAGAGATGGATCGTATCTTACGGCCTGAGGTAATATTATATTTGCAGTCCGCACAATTAAAATATCATTTGTTTTAGAGGGTGTTTGGCTAAGCTTATAAGCATTTTTCGGTTTATCTACGCGTTTGGTAAAGTTAAAAGTGCTTATAAGTCAAGTGTTTGTAAGTCAAAAATAAGCCAAAGGCCATAAGCTGGTCACCCCAAACTTATGAAATTTTAGCTTATAAGCACTTTAAGTTTGACCAAGATTTTTACTATTTTATCCCTAGAATATTCCTTTTTAGAACAAAACTCCTACATCGATATTCACTGCCTCACATATTTTTTCAACCTAAACCACCCGCCTCTTCAAGTCTGTAATTCTCATTGACTATTTAAGGTAAGCAAATCCTCTATTCCTTTGCATATTTGTATCTATGTGATTGTGTATTAATCTTTGAACTATATGTAATAAACGAGGACATATCAAATTTTCGGTGTATTGCTTTTTAAGTGTTGTGGTGATGAAGACAGTGTTTGTTTCTCTTCAGATATTTGTCCTATTTAGGTTTATTTTTTTACTGAGAAACGTTTGTCAATTTATTAATTATTATAACTTATGATTATATGCTTATTTATCATAAAAATTATCTTATCTAATCACAGTTATATTTAAAATAAAATGACAAATAGAATATTTTGTATTTGAATCGATCTGGAATCTAAAATTTTGAAGAAATTACGCCCTTATAAGTGTAAACAATTCTAAGGTTATTTAAGTCATTTTAACATAAAAAGAGCTTATCAAATACTGCATCAGTTTATTATCAATTTCAACACTTGTATCCAAACACATAACTGGTTATTTATTAAATCAGTTTCAGCACTTAAAAGTGCTTTTCAACACCTAATGCTTATCAGTTACTTCAAATCAGCTAATCCAAACGGGCTCTTACTCGTTCGTTAAACTTAAGCTTGCTTTTCTTAGATATGCTCTATGTTCCCTTTTTTGAGACTTGGGATTTGGCATTTAGGCGTAGTCCATTTATTGTTTTATATCTTTCCTGTTGTATCTCATACTTAAGAAGGGGAGCCTTGGAGCAACGGTAAAGTTGTTTCCGTGTGATCTATAAGTTACGGGTTCGGGCCATGGAATCAGCCACTAATGCTTGCATTAGGGTAGGCTGTCTACATCATACCCTTACGGGGTGCGGCCCTTCCCCGACCTTGCTTGAACGCGGGATGTTTTTTTACACCGAGCTGCCTTTTTTTGTATTTGACTAAACACCTTCAGATGTGTCACTCAAGTTTGCCCGATTCCTTGCAGTTATTGCATGTTTTAACATTTGAGTTTGATTCTAAGAACAAACTTATTGACAGGGATGGGTAATTCTCTCTGATAAATTGGGGCCCATAGAGAAAGTGCGGACGTTAGCCACACAAATCCGCTGGGAAGCCAGGGTGATTGACCTGCAGAATGGAAGTGACCAACGACTACTCGTATGCCAAAAACCATTCGTGGGAAAGTGATCGATCATCTTGACATGAAACTTCCACGATTCAATGATTGACCAGTCCGTTTGCGCACTGCTAATTCTCCTGAACTTCCAATGGTAAAGAGGGATTAGTATCACATGGTGAAGTGAAGTATTTCTTTCTCATTTGTGCGCGCACACTGTCCCAAAGGTGGAAATATAATTTTTGGAAGCTGCAGTTTGAGCAAGATTTGTGGGAGTAGAGACAGCACATAAAGAAGATTCCTTTCAAAAGATTTATGTAGCAATTCATTCAGCATTGTTTTTGTTCCTCGTTTTTTCAGTTTTTAATATATCTTTTTCAATTGTAATTAAATGGTATTTTAGTGAAGAATCACCTTTTCTTGAGAGCAACAGATTATATCACAAAATGTATGAATCAATATAAATAATGGTTTCCCGAGATACACCTTTGTCTCCACCTTGTTTTCTAGCTCCAGATCAGAATCTATGGGCAATCCTGGGTTCGTGACTAACATTTCACTGCATCTTCATTGCTATATTTATATGACTTAGGCAGTTGCTTGACAATTCAGATTCTCTTTATCATCTTTCACCATTCATTAACTTCCAAGTTATTGGGTTGCTGGTAGAAGCATCTTTCCCCAAACTGTTCCTCCTCAAGCCAGCTGAGAATATCTTACGGGTTAATCTCTCCTCTACTTTTCCCATTGAGTTATGCACATCTCGCAAATAAGGTTCCCAAGTGCAAGTACAAAAAGAAAGGCCGTGTTCTATACAGCCCGCTCCAAGCTCCCTGATATAGAATTACAATAACAACGCGTCATTTGACTGTTTTTGTTTGTTTGATCAAAGCAGATCAATAGTGAAAGGGAGCTTTAGCTGCACCTGCTAAGAATAGGTTGCGACCACGGGAACGGAAATACAACTTGGTGTCATGCCTCATCTTTCACCGCATTTTGGCTAAAGATAAGTCTAAAACCAATGCAGTCACCACTCTGTTGTTCTGTTTCTCCTCCTATCCCTAGTTGCCATTTTCTCCCCATACCTTGCAAATATATCAGCTAGATCAAAGTGCCCAACCTCTCTAAGTTTTTTGCTCATCACTTCAAACATAACCACACCTTCATCATTTGAATAATAATGCAAAAACTTGTTATAATCAAACCTAGGCACCTCAACTTTTTTGTACAGTAATCTCTCTGCATACTTGGTCGCATCCAACGTCCTTCCTGCCTTAACCAAACCTCCTACAAAAATGGTATCGAAATTCACAAGAGGATCAGATCCTTTCCTCCCTCTCTTCCCCAAATGTCCCTGAAACAACATAACATACGTATGCATTATCGGCTCACATCCTCTTTTTATCATCTCCCTAAATACTTCAGTTGCTTCACTTGCTCTTTTCAACTTTAACAGTGCTTTGATCATCCCATGATAAACACTTATATCAGGCTTCTCTATCTCTTGCACTACGCTATACGCTTCCCTAATCCTCCCTCTACTCACAAGCCCATAGGTTATCGATGCTAATGTAAGATTATCGGTTTTAATCCCTCTCTTTTGCATTTCTTCAAACACTACATAACTCTCTCCTAGCTTGCCTTTCTTGCACAACCAATTGATCACCAACCTGTAAGTAGAAACCCCCAATTCAGACATTCTATTCACTCTCATTGATTGAAAAACCTTCAATGCTTCATCATATCTGTTATTCTTGAAAAGGGTCTCAATCATAGTCTCAACACATTCAATATTAGGTTCAAAACCTTCATCAACCATTAAATTCCAAATCTTTGAGGCTTCAATCACATCACCAACATCACAAAACCCATATATTAACCATCTATAAGTAACCCCATTTGGCTTTATCCAATCTTTCAACTTCAACACCACATGCTTAGCCTCCTCAACAAGCTTATTTCTACAAAGAGCCTCAACTACTTTATTCAATATTTCCACATTATACCCATATCCAAAACCATTCATCACATGAAAAACATAAACACATTTCTTCAACTCCCTAGCTTCAGCTAGAGTTTTTAACCCAACTACATAAGTTTTAGGGGTGACCAATTGACATCTTCCAATTTCTTGAACTACTTCCCAGAAAAGATCAATGTTTCTTGATTTTCCAATTACATCTAGCATTTTGTTGAGGGTGGTGGATGTGTGATTGAAGTGGGGCTGTGACTTGGTAAATTCATAGAATTTGTAAAGGGGTCTCCAAGAATATGGGAATTTGTTGCATACTTGAAGGAAGAACTCATGGGTGAGGTCAAATGGTGTTTTGCAGAGGTTATTGCGGATTTTTTTATCGGATGAGTACTGTTGCTGGTAGAGAATTGTACAGACTCTTAAGAGGTGGGTTTCGTTTACTGGTCTGATGGGGTTTGGAGATTGGAGTTGAGGAGCAAATTGGGCTGCGTTGGTGGCTGCTGATGTGGGGATAATTTGGAGATGACGATGGGGTTGTAGGAGGAATGTAAAAGACCTGAAAATTTTAGGTTTTAACATTTGTGTCACAAAATTAGGTAAGGCTGCTTTGAAATTCAATAGAGGCGTTGTCTTGAAGGAGCAATGAGAAGCAAAAGACGAGAGGAGGATTCACTATTCAACGGTTGCGGTTACGGAGCGCCGTAACATTCAATATAAATTTATCACGGCTCATAAAAATTAATACAGAATTTATGTGCTACATCTCATTATTTTTTGAAGACATTTGCAACGAGCTTTTGTCAATGTTTTCGGATGCCGATAATCACTTTCTCTGTAATGTTCATCCGCCTCAACACTTACCCCAAATAAATGTATATTCATTCAATTATTCAGATCCTCGCAAATTATATATAGTACATTAAGAAATGTTTTATATTCAGGTGAATAAGATCTATAACTCAAAATAGAAATAAATCTATCAACATCAACTTAAATAGCAGATGCGCATAAAACAGTATAATAAAAAATAATTTATATCTTAGTTCTTTGATAATGTTAATAATTAAAGTATGTTTGGCTAAGCTTGTGTCTGGTCTAACTTTCAGAAGGAAAAAGAATATTGTTGAGTAGAAGCAGAAGTTGTTTTTTAGACATTAAAAAATAGCTTCTTTTCAAAAGCTGAAGCAAAGTTGTTTTAATTATCCTTTTGGCAAACATACCCCTCGCAAAAATATTATATATACCAAAATAACTCTACTCAATTTAACCTAATATTTAGCCATTTGAAACACAATTCTCCTGTCCAGAAGTTTATTCGACGTCTCCTCCCTCACGATTCATGTCCTCTCTCTCACGGTAGAAGTGTTTATTTTTATTTTTATGGTAGATTTCAAATATATGGCGACTTTGATGTAAATATTTTTATATTTGTTGAGTGATGTCTTGATATATTTAAATTGTCTTAAAAGAATAAAGTATTTTTTAATTTTATTTTCATATTTTACTTAAATAAACAGAAAAGTTTACCTTAATCTTTTCCTTACCTTATTCATAATTTGAGACTCAAAAGCACTTTTTGAAAAGTTTGGTAAAAAATAAATTATTTTGCATTAATATTTTTTAAATTGATTAGCTAAACACAAATAAATTCTCTCCAAAAGTAATTTTTTAAAAAAACACTTTTTAAAATAGACTGATTTTAAAGTTTGGCCAAACAGGTTATGAAGCAATACTTCATAGCAATTCCATCTTTTCTCAAACCACAAATTTCCTATTGCGATTTATGTAATTCACACCGCATACACATGTCCATCTAGAGTTTGAAGATCTTATAAATAAATAATTGTCAACCTTGAGTGTATTATTAGCATGTTTGTAAAGTAACGAAAACTATGCATCAATGTACTGTCACTATTTAAATGTATTTTTTACGTTGTGTTGAAATCTTTTGAGGGTTGAAATCTTTTAAATGTTACACTGTATATCCTTAGGAGTAACATGTAGTCCAATCCTTTCGTTTTAGACGTGAACCATGTTCACCACTAAGAAGTTTGAAGAAAGAATCCTTGATGCCAAGTTCGTTCCAAGTAGAATGAATCAGCCAATTTACCCAAGGGATTAAAGCTGACCAGTTTTTTTTTTGTTTTTTTTATTTTTTTTATGATATTACTCCCTCCGTTCCAATTTATGTGAAGACTTTTGGAATTTGTGGTCCTAAATAATTCAAAAAGGTGCCAAGAATATTTGTGTGGTATAAAAGCTTCTCATTAAGGGTAGAATTGTAAGTTTAAGCAAAATTGTTTCCAAATTTAGAAAGGGGTCATTTTTTTTTTAACGGACCAAAAAAGAAATACAACAACAACAACCCAGTATAATCCCACTAGTGGGGTCTGGGGAGGGTAGTGTGTACGCAGACCTTACCCCTACCCTAGGGTAGAGAGGCTGTTTCCAATAGACCCTCGGCATCCTTCCCTCCAAGAACTTCCCACCTTGCTCTTGGGGTGACTCGAACTCACAACCTCTTGGTTGGAAGTGGAGGGTGCTTACCATCAGAGCAACCCACCTTGTCAAGCAAGAGATACTTGCCAACTATGACTAAACCTCTAGATTCTAACAGAGTGACTCAACAAGTGTAGAATAGGCTTTAAGACGAGCACAATCAATACAGCAATTTCATAAAGCTTGCCCACTGCAAAGTCCTAAGTTAGATGCTAAGCAAAACTAACTCTTCTTAGGACAGAAAAGCACAAAAATATCATAAAACTCAAGACTATTGGACATACCATCATTTCCAAGTTATAGAAGCGATCCAGCAGCTGCAACACATCATCAGGAGTAAATTGCCGGTTAAAGCTGTGGCAGTAAGTTTTTCCGGTGACAAATGACAAAGATAAGGTCACGTTAGGCTTCAACCAAAGAACACCTCTCCCTCACTCTTTTTAGTGTGTGGTGTGTGGTCTTGAGTAGGTTGCTTAAGTGTCCGCTTTTTTTCCCCTTTACTGCAGCCAACTCCTAGCTCATGTACAACTAGTCAAATCTAGAGACAAAACAAAAGAAAACAGAAAAAAGTATAGTTAACTAAACCTTCTCTGGAGATATTCTGTTAAGCTGTAAAGGACAAAGTGACGATGCATGCCTGCCAGAGAAAGCAAGGTGAGCATGTTAAATATCTACCACGGATAGGAGAATGCAAATTTCACGTGAGCCACTCTATCCTTTATACTTCTTAAGGGGTGGAAAAGACATCAAACTATCATTCCGTTTGAAGAACACACCAATCGCCCCTTCCTCTGTTAGAAAATACACACACACACACACTCCAAATCACCAAAGAGTAATTAAAGTTCAAGTGTGTGCCCATGGTTGACGCTACTTCTTCTCTATCGTAATAATTTGACGAAGTCACTTATAATCAAAATTGATACAGCATCCTATATTTTGACATACATGATGCAAATACATTGACTTCCTTAGCTATCACATTCTCTCTTAGTTGTAACCATACATTGCTTTCACATTCTCTCTTAATTGAATAAGGTAGTGGGCCGTAGCCAAACCGACTAGATCTATGAAAGACTAGGCATAGAGTGAGAATCGCAATGATCTTATGTGTTGTGAACCAAGCAGACTTCCTAAGAGCCTATGGGCTAGAAGTAGTGAATGTGACTAATTCAGTTGGAATTATTGGGCTTAGTAAGAAGTTGGAGAGTTTTATTTGGGATCCAATTGTCAACTGGCTAAAAGGACTAGGTGCTAGAAAGTAGTATCAGTTTATGAGAAATGTTATGAAGTGTCTGTATTCCCTCGTCCCCTTTGTCTGAGTTTTGCTTCTCATCCCCATTCTTATCTTTGTCCTTAGTTACTTGTTATTTCAGTAGTTTCCATTGTAATTCATTAGTTTGAGTGTTGCAATTGATATCTCAAGGTTGTAATCACTGTTCCAGTTGTTATTAATGCAGTGAGGAATTTCGGTATTGTTACATTATGACATCAAAACCATTACTTGACTTTCATGTAAACAATTCAGCTGAGAATTACACCATAGGCTAGGATTATGTTAAGAAGTGCAATTCAACTACGATGTTTCAAGCTCGAACTGTTGTATTTATCAAAAACAAATTAAGCCTTTGAAGCCATCAAGCTCCTTATTGATGGCTTGTTACATACACACAAGCACTTAGACGAGTACTTATGTTTTTAGTCAAGATTCTACTTAAAAGAAAGGAAGTGTTCAAAATTATACCTCAAATTTGTATAAACCATATTCAAATGCATATGATTATGAATTTCTACTTTTCTTTTGATAATCGAGAGATTCCCAACGGCCAATGGTGCACGGCTAGAAAGTCGATGGATAATGAGTCCACCCCTTTACTCTTCTCCGCTTAAATACCAAGTTTTTATCTGCGATAAGGTTTGATGCTGACATGTGCCTAACCCACACGTCAAATGTTGGGCTCTTACCACTAGACCAAGCCTTGGGGCTTATGAGTTTAGTTTTTAACTAGTCATAAACTTTGATATAGTTACCACCTTTTTGGCTTTAATTAACAAGAGCAAACACATGGACGGATAAAGAGCTTATAAAAAGGAAACAAAATGAACTTAGTAATTTCAAAAAACAAACTGAAATTACCACTTAATTTGGAGAGAGGATAGGTTTCAAGAGCCTCCAACAACCTTATCTCCAAATCCACCGAAGAGCGGAAGAAGAAGGTTTACAAGGGGAATGAATGTACGGAACGGACATGCCATCATCTTCTTTTGCCCCATTTTGAAATCTTGATTTCCAAAAAGCACTCTGATTCACTCTACTAGTGTACTGTCTGCGTGAGAGAGACTATCAATTATTATTAGATCTAAATTTGTTTACCCGAAAATCGGATAGAGTTAGAATTTGTACGTAATTCGGGTATGTGGTATAACTTGATACAAATCGTAAGAGTAAAATGGAAATATCGAACATTGATTGCAAAGGATGAAAAATAAGCAAAATTGGAAAGAAGATGATTTATGGATTAAGCAGGATGAATCAATTCATATAGCTAAAAAAGGATAACTCTTCGATATGGGAGTGTATGATTTCTCAGTTGCAATGTATGTAGAAACTTAGTCCTCTACAAAAATAATAACCAACCCCTTTATAGTGGAGCGATCCTACTATAGATACAATTAAAAATACATAGTGGGAGACCCATGATAAATCAACTTTTCCATAATTCCTGCCAGGATTCTCTCCCCTAGTGCGGTTGCAATGGCTCTTGTCTATTAGCTCGATATTGACTCGAGCTCGATACCGACTCGAGCTCGATTCTGATTCGGAGCCTTGTATTGATTCGGGGACAGTGTTGGTTGGTCTCTGCCTCGTAAGCTCGATAACTTCATCATAGTTCAATTTGGATTCGAGTTCGATAATGATATCGATCTCAACATTGATCGGTCCCTAGGGCTCGAAGCTTGATGACCTGACTTCGAACCTCAACCTGATCTTCGATCCAATGCATTACCACCGGTTCGTACGAAGGACTAACCGGTTTTGACCGTATATAGATAGTCCCCTCGTTTCTTGGGAAGGATGCAGTGAGAAACGATATGATTTTCAACGGTACGATTAGATATATACTGACGTTTGTATCGAGTCCGATCATGACATGCGTGATACATGTCCCGTCGGTTCAATTTACCTAGGTATTTAATGTGTATCAGACGATGGTCGGCCATTATCAAAATTGAACCGCCATAGCTCTACCTATAAATAACCCATTTTTCACTTTTAATCACTTTTACATCTCCAAACTCTAAACTTTCTAACTTCTTTCTCACACGTTCTGAATTCATTCGCAAATATGTGATTCTTCTCTACAAAATCTTTCTTCAAAAACACCAAATCTTTGTTATCTCCTTTTATTCTCGATCTTTAAATATAAAAATGGCGAAAACATCAAAAACCATTCCTCAGAAAGAAAAAGCTTCTTCTTCACAGACTGCCGCCGACAAAACACCGGTGGAGCCACGGCCTGAGGAGTGCGTTCCTGGTGTCACACCCCTTTTATACCCCCAAAAAAGATATGTATTATGAATTATTATGATTAAAGAGTTTTTCCAATTAAAGTGATAAATTTGAGTAGGGATTATTTTATTTACAGAGTCACCACTTGGAATTGATTTTTTTGGATGTTCCAAATCACCTTTTATTTGAATCCCTAGTCAAAGGAAGGTTTGACTCCATTATTATTGGTCTGCGAAAATAAAGTCCGGGTAAGAAATTCTGTTGACCGGGGAGAAGGTGTAAGGCGTTCCCCGAGTCCCGTGTTTCTAGCACGGTCGCTTTATTGACTATATTTGGCTTATATTATTTTTGGATAACCAGTGTTTTATTGGTTCTTATGTTTTACCTATGTCCGCTTTTATTGCTTGCTTAGATTTATGAAAATTATCTTGAAATAAGCCACGCATACGTGTACTCATTTTTGTTTGGCATCAAGAATAATGTCACGCGTACGTGTACACAATCAATAACACATTTATTATTATTCGAAGTTGATTGGTCAAGTCACGTGAACGCGCACTTGTATTATTTTTTCTAAACTAATTTGAAATTATTGTAAGACCAAGAGTTTATGGATAGGAAATTATTTGAAAATCGGGAAATATATTAGTTATTTAAAGTATTGACAAGTTATCCAAACTTAAAAATATTTACTACTACTCTATCTTTGAAATTAGGAGACATTTATTCATTATGAAAGAACGAGCTAATTATTAGTCTAGTGACAAAACTATTGGGCCTAGCAGATTTATACCCAATCCAACTCATGTCTAATTCTTTCTTTCCTATTAAATGTCGTAACTCATTTCTGGTTCATTTACTTGAACTCCAACGCATGGCCCATTAATATGACAAGATCTTCATTCTTAATTCTAAATAGCAAATCTCATTAAGATGAAATCCTATTCAAAATAATCTGTTGACAAATAGCTTGAAACATGTAAAAAGAAACTACAACATGACAATGTGTATAAATAAAACAACACAAAATATTATCACATGAACCTCTATAAGAACATCACACAAAATAATGAAATAATTAACAAAGGGAGGATAAGTAATGAATCTTTAAGCAAAAGTTTTTTTCAGAACTTGATTAATGCAAAAACAATTCTGAGCCGAGCAAGTATACCAAACCAAGGGCAAATCGGCAAATGAGCAGAAAATCTAGCGACGAACCTTCTAAAATTCGAGCCCAGACCGAAACTCGACGGTACCTCGTGAGGCTGCTGGTTTTTGGCGTGAGAGAGATGACTATCAATGAATCTTCACAAGGTGTTTTTAAGCTTGAATTTGAGGCATTTTTGGGTCTTAAACAGGGTGATAAATTGCTGGATTTTTCGAAAGAAAGAGGAAGAAAGAATGAAACGAATAGAAATTCCCTTAGCGCAGAAGAAGAATTTTATTTTTCAATTCTCTCCTCTATTTTTTCCTTCTCTATCTCCCCACATTTCTCTTCTATTTATAGAAAACAAATTCGGAATATTTTCAGATTTTTTTATTTATTATTTTTTAATTAAAAAAAATTCCCACTTCCCATTTTTCTTCTTTTTTTAAAAAAAATAATTCCTCACTTTCCATTACTTTTATTTTTTAATTTTCCACTTTTTTTACTTTTCTTTTTTTATTTTTCACTTATTTTAATTTTTTTATTTTAATTTCCACTTTCTTTTACTTTTCTTTTTAAATTTTCACCTACCTTTACTTTTATTTTTTAATTTTCCACTTTTTTTACTTTTCTTTTTTTATTTTTCACTTATTTTAATTTTTTTATTTTAATTTCCACTTTCTTTTACTTTTCTTTTTAAATTTTCACCTACCTTTACTTTTATTTTTTAATTCCAACTTTCTTTTGCTTTTCATTTTTTAAAATTTCCACATTCTTTTACTTTTATTTTTTTAAAGTTTTCACCTACTTTTACTTTTACTTTTTTATTTCATACTTTTAAGTTTTTTATTATTTTATTCCCATCCGAAAATTAAAAACAAATTATTTTTTTGTTGTTTTTAAATTTATTTTATTTTAAAATAAAGATAAAAATAAAAATATTACTAATAGTAATAATTTGACCTTTTAAATTATTTTTAATTCTTACCCTATATAAAAAAATGTAACAAAGCTAAAAGAAATATATACTAATTTTCTAAAAATATTTACATAGTAGAAGGTGGTAAAAATTCAAATATTGTCAAAAATTAGGTGTTCACAACTATCCATCTTTGCTTGGAAATATGAAGAGTTTTAGGCAAAGACTAGGTGAGCCATATGACTAATTTTTTACCAAACCGTTATTCAAAAGGAAAAGAAATAAAAGATAGGATGCAACCGAATCCTGATTTTGGACAACCTACATATCCCAGGTTATAGGGGAATCATATCACGTGTAGTTCAAGGAGAATGGTAGAATGATGAGTTGAGGAGTCGAGTGAGGTTCTGTAGAGGCTCCGGTCCGCGGTCCTGCTATTACAAAAAAGAAACTAAACAAGCCCATCAGCTATGAGTTACAAGATTCCTATCTATGAGTCTTCTGAAACTTGATCTTGAGTCTTGATTTGTTCTTCATGCAGACTCTGATTTAAACCCTGATGCTCGTTAGTTGTAGGTGCTAGTTCATTGTTCTATATCTTCTTCTAATCAAAACGGGACTCCAATGCTCGTGGCTTCAGTCATGTCTTGAGCATTCCACATCTTTTCAACTACTTTTGCATTTTGAATTCACCTATTTTTTATTTTCTTTTATTCTGAATTGAGACTTCTTCTTTTGGCCATATCGAACCCTGTGCCTCGAGGTAAAACCTACTCAGATACCAAAACAAATAAACGAACGAAATTTTTCTGCCCCAATTTGCACTAGGAAAATTTCGTGAGTTATTGTAACAAAATTCTAAACTACTTTATTGAAAGCAATAAAAGGTTAGGAATGGTGTACCCCGAAAACAAAATAGAGACTAGGGAATGGAGACCCTATGTCTAAAATAAAAGAGACTAGGGAGTGGAGACCCTATATCAGAAAAGCGACTAGGGATTGGTGTACCCTGATACCGGCAAGGAAATGTAACCAGGGGTTGATACCCTGTAATACGAAAAAAGAATGTAATCAGGGGTTGGTACCCTGTATTACTGAAAAGAATGTAGTCATGGGATGACGCCTTGTATTACTAAAAGGAAATGTAACCAGGGGATGGCACCCTGTATTACGGAAAAGAAATGTAACCATGGGTTGGTGCCCTGTATTACTGAAATGAAAATGAATCCCCTGGGCGAAAAGGTTCTACATAGGTTAAACTGCGAAAAGCGAGCCTGGGCGAAGAGTACTTCTACCCAGAATATGAGATGGATCCTCCAGGCGAAAAGTTTCTACCTGGGTTAAGCTACGTAAAACAACCTGATCGAAGAGTACTTCTACACGGAACTATGAGCCGGATCACCCTAGGCTAAAAGGTTCTACCTGGGTTAAGCTACGTAAAAGAAACCTGGGCGAAGAGTACTTCTACCCGGAATTATGAGCTAGATCCCCCTAGGAGAAAAGGTTCTACCTGGGTTAAGCTATGTAAAACATCCTGAGCGAAGAGTACTTCTACCCGGAACTATGAGCTGGATCCCCCTAAGCGAAAAGGTTCTACCTGGGTTAAGCTACGTAAAATATCCTGAGCGAAGAGTACTTCTACCCGGAACTATGAGCTGGATCCCCCTAAGCAAAAATGTTCTACCTGGGTTAA
>AWOL01S0019180.1:219586-233858 GCA_000715115.1 Nicotiana otophora | reverse complement strand
CCGGCCTAGTTACTAATCCAACCTCGTTCTATTTGGTATGACCTCTAATAGAAAAGTGGGCCACGCGCACGTGTGCACCATAAATTCAGAAGACTCAGAAGGCAGGCGTAAGAAGGCAGTTTATATAGTTCAAATAATATCAAAGCGGTAGATGAGCGGCAATTAGCACATTAGGCCCACAAACACAGTAATATCAACAATCAAGAAACCCAAGTATAGATCACATTACAAGTTCGAATTCTGAACCCTGAACCAGAAGTACTGGGTTCTTTTCCCCAGCGGAGTCGCCGAGCTGTCACACCCCTTTTCTACCCCACAATATATGATATGTATTATGGATTATTATGGGTTAAAGAGTTTTTCCAATTAAAGTGACAAATTTGAGTAGGAATTATTTTATTTATAGAGTCGCCACTTGGAATTGATTTTTTTGGGTGTTCCAAGTCATCTTTTATTTGAATCCCTAGTCAAAGGAAGGTTTGACTCCATTATTATTGGTCTGCGAAAATAAAGTCCGGGTAAGGAATTCTGTTGACCGGGAAGAAGGTGTAAGACATTCCCCGAGTCCCATGGTTCTAGCACGGTCGCTTTATTGACTACATTTGGCTTATACTATTTTTGGATAACCTATGTTTTATTGGTTCTCATGTTTTACCTATGTCCGCTTTTATTTCTTGATTAGATTTATGAAAATTATCTTGAAATAAGTCATGCGTACGTGTACTCATTTTTGTTTGGCGTCAAGAATCATGTCACGCGTACGTGTACACAATCAATAACACATTTATTATTATTCGAAGTTGATTGGTCAAGTCACATGAACGCGCACTTGTATTATTTTTTCTAAACTAATTTGAAATTAATGTAAGACCAAGAGTTTATGGATAGGAAATTATTTGAAAATCGGAAAATATATTAGTTATTTAAAGTATTGACAAGTTATCCAAACTTAGAAATATTTACAACTTACTACTCTATCTTTGAAATTAGGAGACATTTATCCATTATGGAAGAATGAGCTAATTATTAGTCTAGTGACAAAGTTATTGGGCATGATAGATTTATACTCAATCCAACCCATGTCTAATTCTTTCTTTCCTATTAAATGTCGTAACTCATTTCTGGTTCATTTACTTGAACTCCAACGCATGATCCATTAATACGACAAGATCTTTATTCTTAATTCTAAATAGCAAATCTTATTAAGATGAAATCGTATTCAAATAATTTGTTGACAAATAGCTTGAAATTCCCTTAGCGCAGAAGAAAAATTATTTTTTCAATTCTCTCCTCTATTTTTTCCTTATATTTCTCCCCACATTTCTCTTCTATTTATAGAAAAAATTTGGAATTTTTTCAGATTTCTTTATTTATTATTTTTTATTTAATTATTTTTTAATTAAAAGGAATGCCCACTTCCAATTTTTCTTCCTTTTTAAAAAAACAATAATTCCCCACTTTCCTTTATTTTTATTTTTTAATTTCCCGCTTTTTTTGCTTTTTTATTTTTATTTTTCACTTATTTTACTTTTCGTTTTTTGTTTTAATTTCCACTTTCTTTTACTTTTCTTTTTTAATTCCAACTTTCTTTTTCTTTTCAATTTTTAATTTTCACATCCTTTTACTTTTCAATTTTAAAATTTTCACATCCTTTTACTTTTATTTTTTTAATTTTCCACTTTCTTTTACTTTTTTATTCCATACTTTTAATTTTCCTATTATTTTATTCCCATCCAAAAATTTAAAAAATATTTAGTATTTTCTATTTTTTTAATTCATTTTATTTTTAATATAAAAAATAAAAATGATACTAATAGTAATAATTTGACCTTTTAAATTATTTTTAATTCTTACCCTATATAAAATAAATGCAACAAAGTTAAAAAAAAATATATTAAATTTCTAAAAATATTTACATAGTAGAAGGTGATAAAAATTCAAGTATAGTCAAAAATTAGGTGGTCACGGCTGCCCCTCTTTGCTTGGAAACATGAAGAATTTTCAGGCAAAGACTAGGTGAGCCATGTGACTAATTTTTGACCAAAAGATTTTTGACACCTCCTTTTTAGTCGCTAGAGATGTCACACCTCATTTTTATCCCAAAAGATATGTGTGTTATGGATTGTTGTGGGTTAAAGAGTTTTTTTAATTAAAGTGACAAATTTGAATAGGGATTATTTTATTTACAGAGTCGCCACTTGGAATTAATTTTTTGGGTGTTCCAAGTCACCTTTTATTTGAATCCCTAGTCAAAAGAAGGTTATACTCTATTATTATTGGTCTGCGAAAAGAAAGTCCGAGTAAGTAATTCTGTTGACCGGGGAGAAGGTGTAAGGTATTCCCCGAGTCCCGTGGTTCTAGCACGGTCGCTTTATTGACTATAACTTGGCTTGAATTAATTTTAGATAAACTGTGATTTATTGGTCTCCATGAGTTGTCACACCTCCTTTTCTACCCCAAAAGATATGTGTTTGTTAGGATTGTGGGTTAAAGAGTTTTTCCAATTAAAGTAACAAACTTGAGTAGGGATTAATTTATTTACAGAGTCGCCACTTGGAATTGATTTTTTGGGTGTTCCAAGTCACCTTTTATTTGAATCCCTAATCAAAGGAAGGTTTGACTCAATTATTATTGGTCTGCGAAAATAAAGTCCGGGTAAGGAATTCTATTGACAGGGGAGAAGGTGTAAGGCATTCCCCGAGTCCCGTGGTTCTAGCACGGCCACTTTATTGACTACATTTGGCTTATAATTTGTGATAAACTGTGTTTTATTGGTTCTCATATTTTACCTACCTCCTCTTTTATTATTAAAATATGAAATTATCTTTGAAACGAATCACGTGTGTGAATCCGCTTCATTTATTGTGCTAAAATTATGTCACGCGTACGTGTACACAATTAATAGCATTTTATTATTTATTAAGATTGTTTTGGCCAAAATTAACACATACTTCGATTTTATTTTTGAAAATCACAATTATGTCACGCGAACGTATACATAATCGCGATAAACTAATTAAAGGCGCGCCTAAAGTACTCTATCGGTGTTCATTATTCTTCCTATATTTTTGAGATTATTGTAAGGTCATGAATTATGGAATTACTTGTGGAAGAAGTGTATAATTTTAGATATTTGAATAAATAAACCATCATATACCAATACCCTACAATCCAACAATTGAAGCCCAAACTTATTAGGGTCCAAATCTTCCCAACTTTAAAGCAAGTTTGAATACCATATTTCCAGAAACATGATTAAGTATATAGCATTTAAGGACTAATTTATATTATTATTATTTATAAAGTTTAAATGCAAATAAATAAAATCATATGAAATAAGATTAAAAGAATAGAGGAAAGAATAAACCTTTAATGCAAGATTTCCAATTAAATGAGTTTCCAAGAACAGGTACAGTAACTTAGACGAACGTCGAACAAGCATAGGCGAAGAAGAACATCAAAGCTAGTGAACGGAGCTCCAACGGAATCCTCGACCTCGACTATTGACTTCACTTTTTGGCATGTAAAAAGGGACGTTATGAAGTATTTTTGTTGGGTTTTGGTTGATGAATAGCTAGAGTTTTCGAAAAGAAGAGACGAAGAAAGAATGATACGAGTAGAAATTCCCTTAGCGTAGAAAAAGAAAAACTTCTCTCAATTCCCTCCTCTTTTTTTTTCTTCTCCTTTTCCCCCTTATCCTCACATTTCTCTTCTATTTATAGAAAAAAATTCGGAATTTTTTCAGATTTTTTTTATTTTATTATTTTTTAATTAAAAAGAATTCCCCTTCCTATTTTTCTTCTTTTTAAAAAATCAATAATTCCCCACTTTCCTTTACTTTTATTTTTTAATTTCCCACTTTTTGTATTTTTATTTTTTTATTTTCCACTTATTTTACTTTCTTTTTTTTTAATTTCCACCTTCTTTTACTTTTCTATTTAAATTTTCACCTACCTTTACTTTTATTTTTTAATTCTAACTTTCTTTTACTTTTCATTTTTTTAAAATTTCCACATTCTTTTACTTTTATTTTCTTTTTAATTTTTCACCTACTTTTACTTTTACTTTTATTTTTTTATTCCATACTTTTAATTTTCCTATTACTTTATTCCCATCCGAAAATTAAAAATGAATTTAATTTCTTTTAATTTGTTTTATTTTAAAATAAATATAAAAATAAAAATAATACTAATAGTAATAATTTGACCTTTTAAATTATTTTTAATTCTTACCATATATAAAAACAAATGTAACAAAGCTAAAACAAATATATACTAATGTTTTAAAAATATTTACATAGTAGAAGGTGGTAAAAGTTCAAATATAGTCAAAAATTAGGTGTTCACACCTGGGACGTGTGTTCTTACCTCTGATTTTATGGTCGACAAAGGCTCGTCGGTTCCCGATCGATGTGAGCCAGTATCGAGGTATATGTGTTCGATAACCGAGAGGCACCTCGAACAGCTAAAGAAAGATTGCAATTGGGAGAACAAAGAAATAGTAATCCCGTCTTCTGAATAAGATATCACCACTTACGTGAAAGGGTTTTTAAGTGTGTATACTTACCCTTTCATGTTAGGTCCCCTCGACCCTGTTATTATTGATTTATGTCGTCAATACCAAATAACCCTAGGCCAAATCCATACTTCTTTTTGGCGGATCATTATTTTGATTCGTTACTTCGTGAACAAATTCGAGGGGATGCCTTTTACCCTAGACCATCTCATCTGATTGTATTGCCCTCGCCTCTTTTGAGGCGGGTTAATAAAACTTCAGCGTCGGGCTACCAAGGTTCTATTCTCGAGCATAGACGAGGACAGAGATCGAGGCTGGATGGGCATGCTCGTTTGAGTAAAGACTTCGGACCTGATTCCGACTGAAAATATGCCTTTTCCCGAGGAGTGGAACATGAAGCTTAAGTGTAATTCTGTTGTTATCTCCTACTATTTTGCCCCTTCATTTATCTTTTCACCGATATCCCCTTTTTGTGATGCAGCGGTTCCTTGGATGCCAGGTGCAGTTCCCGACCTCAAGAACTGGGTATGGGATCTAGCTTCGACCTCCACCTACGCCGAGCGCTCATGGCGTGATTTGTCTAAGGGCCGATGAGAGGCCAGAAATCATGGTAAGCCCCTCTCTCGTATCTTTGGTAGTTCGAACGAGATGCTTTCCATATACTTAAATCAATTTTCCTGTATGTAAGTGTGGGCAAAGATGCGATTTTGAGGAACTCATCCATCGAGGAAGAGGCTTCGGCCTCTGTTCCAAAGCCGGTGAAGGATAATAAGAGAAAAAGGGCCTCCGCTTTCGAAGATCCAAAATCGAAGACGAGGATGGCTTATAAGCCGAGGAAGAATACCATTCCTTTGACCGTAGAATCAGTTCTGCGTCTAAGGGATGAAGACGAAGAAGAAGAAGAAAAAAATGACGGGTCTGTGCTGGTGGAGGGGAATGAAGAAAACCATCGATGCCCTAAAGGAAGCTGAATCGATGGTGATTCATAAGGCTCCGCCTCGGACTGAGGAGATATCGGAGGAAGGTTCGGGCAGAGTCCCCGAATCATTAGAGATCGAGGATGCTTCCCACCGAAGTTAACAAACGGTGGGTATATCGGAAGGGGCCGGTCCTGAAGCTCTCCAAATTGAGGAGAACGCCCCAAGCGAGTCGCTTGGGGCAATAGTAATCGGAGACTCACCCACTCTCCCTGCCTTTTCCGAAGGGGCGATTCGCGAAGTCCAAGATTTGGGGGCCCTCGAGATGAGCCCGTTTTATGAAGGGGAGGACCCCTTCTGTGATATTTTTACTGGGGTCGAGGACGCTACTGGCCCTAGTGATGTGTCAGGCCTTTTCTACGAAGTGCAGCAAGCTCTGAATCGGGTAAGATTTATCTCTCTTCGTTGATACTACTTTTATGTTTGCTATTCTTTTCTAACTTCTTTTCTTCTTTCTTCGTAGGCTGTGGCAGTTCATCGAGAAGCATGTTCTCGGTCTCGAGCTGAGCTGCATCGATTCGAGGCCGACCTCCGACATGTTACGGGGGAGAGAAACGCCTTTAAAATCCTTTCCGGGCAAAAGGAAGAAGAAATCAAAGGACTTCGAGCTGATTTGGCTAAGGCTCATCAAGGCCAGACCAACCTGACCGAGCACGTAATGATAATATTAAGAACTCATGGGCTTGATTCAGGATTGGAGGCTAATATTTCAATCTCACAGCTGCAGCAAAAACTCGAGACGATCAGGCAGCTTCGTGAGGAAGTTGATATAATAAGGGCGAAGACCATGGGATGGAAAGATGGCATGGACCATCTTGCTACAGAAAAAGAAACTGTTGGGGCCCAATTGTCATCAACTGCAAGCCAAATTCAAGTCATGAAGGAGAAGAGATTAGTTCAAGCGAGAAAAATAGAGGAACTCAAGGCTCGGATGGCCTCCGAACTTGCCAAGTCAAATCTAATGCCGAAAAAGCAAAGTCCTATGCGGATGCATTAGTGGCCATCTATTGGGCGGATGCTGAAGGTGCTCAGGTACAAGTAAGAGAGGCAACCGAGACCGCCAACACTCGAGCATATTAGGTTGCTGAACTTTCTAAATACCGATCTCGGAGGGAGACCCTCGAAGAGATCCATGCTCAAGGTTTCGATCTCACCGAAGAGATAAAAAGAGCTAAAGAGCTTGAAGCCGATGCTGAAGCCTTGGCTTCCGATGATGATGATGGCGATGATGGGAGCAAGAGTGGGTCCGAGAGCGGGCAGGAGTCGGATGGAGAAGAGACCGCCCCCATATATAACCAAGAAACTTAGCCCTTAGTTTTCATTTTGGTTTTTTGTGTAGCGTCCTGTTCGGACATTGGAAATATTCTTGTATATATAAAAATCTTTTCTTTTCCTGACTCGCCTCTGTTTTATTCTCTGCCTTGAGAAGATTTTGTTTCATTCATGCCTTATGAAGGTGTTTATAAGGCTTTAGGCAATTTGATCAAATTTAGATCTTGTAGCCTTTATAACCGAGTGAGTGCTTGCTCAAACTCGAAATAAGATAGCCTATAGGCTTTAGTAGTCGAGTTGAGTGATTGCTTGAACTTGAAGTAATGTAGTCTGTAGGCTTATTAGTCGAGTGAATGGTTCAAACTCGAAGTAATATAGCCCGTAGGTTTAATAGTCGAGTGAGTGATTTCTCAAACTCGAGATGATGTAGCCCGTAGGCTTATTAGTCGAGCGAGTGATTCGAACTCGAAGTAATATAGCCCGTAGGTTTAATAGTCGAGTGAGTGATTTCTCAAACTCGAGATGATGTAGCCCGTAGGCTTATTAGTCGAGCGAGTGATTCGAACTCGAAGTAATATAGCCCGTAGGTTTAATAGTCGAGTGAGTGATTTCTCAAACTCGAGATGATGTAGCCCGTAGGCTTATTAGTCGAGCGAGTGATTCGAACTCGAAGTAATATAGCCCATAGGCTTAATGGTTGAGTGAGTGTTTGCTCGAACTCCAAATAAGAGTAGCCCGTAGGCTTAGTAGTCGAGTGATTGCTTGCTCGAACTCGAAGTGACGTAGCCCGTAGGCTTATTAGTCTAGTGAGTGATTCGAACTCGAAGTAATATAGCCCGTAGGCTTAATGGTTGAGTGAGTGATTGCTCAAACTCGAGATGATGTAGCCCATAGGCTTATTAGTCGAGCGAGTGATTCGAACTCAAAGTAATGTAGCCCGTAGGTTTAATGGTCGAGTGAGTGCTTGCTCGAACTCGAAATAAGAGTAGCCCATAGGCTTAGTGATCGAGTGAGTGATTCGAACTCAAAGTAATGTAGCCCGTAGGCTTAATGTTCGAGTGAATATTTGCTCGAACTCGAAATAAGAGTAGCCCGTAGGCTTATTAGTCGAGTGAGTGATTCGAACTCAAAGTAATGTAGCCCGTAGGCTTAATGTTCGAGTGAATATTTGCTCGAACTCGAAATAAGAGTAGCCCGTAGGCTTATTAGTCGAGTGAGTGATTCGAACTCAAAGTAATGTAGCCCGTAGGCTTAATGTTCGAGTGAATATTTGCTCGAACTCGAAATAAGAGTAGCCCGTAGGCTTATTAGTCGAGTGAGTGATTCGAACTCAAAGTAATGTAGCCCGTAGGCTTAATGGTTGAGTGAGTTTTCGCTCGAACTCGAAATAAGAGTAGCCCGTAGGCTTATTAATCTATTGAGTGTTTCGAACTCGAAGTAATGTAGCCCGTAGGCTTAATGGTTGAGTGAGTTTTCGCTCGAACTCGAAATAAGAGTAGCCCGTAGGCTTATTAATCTATTGAGTGTTTCGAACTCGAAGTAATGTAGCCCGTAGGCTTAATGGTCGAGTGAATTTTTGCTCTAACTCGAAATAAGAGTATCCTGTAGGCTTAGTAGTCGAGTGAGTGATTCGAACTCGAAGTAATGTAGCCCGTAGGCTTAATGGTCGAGTGAGTGCTTGCTCGAACTCGAAGTGGTGTATCCCATAGGCTTAATGATCAATAGAGCGCTTTCTCAAACTTGAATTAATGGTCGGCCCTTGAGCCTGTTTTCATAATAAATCTCGAAATAGAGGATTTTTTTCGGATATAAGATATCGGTAAATAAGAAATGTTTCTTTGTCAGTCATTATACATGTGTTCATATTTTGTATCACGGCTCGGGCCAACTACATGAGCATGGTTCGTTTTGACCATTTGGCTCTTACAATATTTCCTATCGGAACCCTATTGTTATGAAGTAACTTTCTTGCATCGAACTTGATATATTTGAAGGGTAATGCCCCCCAGTATTCGAGATCGATTGTAAAGGGGCCTCGGATACTGTTGAAGTGTTCTAAGTTAGCACGATCAAAGGTTGCCTCATTAAAAACCTTACCGAAAAACCAATTTGGGATAAAACCAGTCTAAGAGAAAAAGTGTGCAATGCGTGCTTTCAGACCTAGGGCTTCGTGTTGAATGATCCATTCTTGTTCCTGATCGAACTCCTGCAAGGGTTAGTTTCGAAATATCAATGAACATGGGAGGGTCGTACCTTAGCAGTAGTATCGTTTTAGGTGCGACACATTCCAATTGCTTAGTAGTTCTTTGTCGTTTATAATACCAATCTTGTAGGATCCTTTACCGACGCTTTCGAGAACCTGATACGGTCCTTCCCAGTTTGGACCCAGTTTTCTTTCATTTGGATTTCGGGTGTTGAGGGTGACTTTCCTTATCACTAAGTCCCCAATTTTAAAATGGCAAAGATTGGTTCTTCGATTATAGTATCTTTAGATCCGCTGCTTTTGGGCGGCCAATTGGACGAGAGCAGCTTCTCGTTTTTCATCCAATAATTCGAGGCTAGTATTCATAGCCTCGTGATTTGACTCTTCTGTTGTATATCGAAACCTGGCGCTTGGGTTCCCCGGCTTCGACTGGGATCAACGCTTTGGAGCCATATACTAAGGAGAACGGGGTTGCCCCCGTACTAGATTTTGATGTTGTTCGATATGCCCAAAGAACTTCGGGGTAGCATTTCTCTCTATTTTTCCTTAGCGTCGTTCGACATTTTCTTTAGGTTTTGAATTATAGTCTTGTTTGTCGATTCGGTCTGTCCATTCCCACTAGGGTGATACGGTGTTGATAATATCCTTTTTATTTTGTGGTCTTCGAGTAAAATCATCACTTTGATGCCGATAAATTGTTTACCATTGTCACACACTATTTTGGCAGGTATCCCAAATCGACATACGATATGATCCCAGATGAAGTCTATAACCTCTTTATCCCTTAGTTTTTCGAACGCCTGTGCTTCATCCCATTTAGAGAAATAGTCAGTCATAAATAAAATGTACTTAGCTTTACCTAGGGCTGATGGAAGAGGGCCGACGATATCCATTCCCCATTTCATGAATGGCCATGAGGATAGGACTGAGTGAAGTTGCTCTCCGGGCTGATGGATCATCAGTGCAAACCTTTGACATTTGTCACATCTTCAAATAAACGTCTTTGCATCTTTGTCCATATCGATCCAATAATATCCTTCTCTGATTATTTTTCGGACCAATGAATCGGCACCAGAATGATTTTCATAAGTACCCTCGTGAATCTCACGTAGGATGTAGTCGATGTCTCCTGGACCTAATCATACTGCCAATGGTCCATCGAATGTCCTTCGGTATAATGTTCTATCTGCAGTCAATGTGAATCGAGCAGCTTTGGTTCGTAGGGCCCTCGAATATTTAGGGTCCGATGGGAGCTTTACGTTCTCCAAGTATTCAATATACTTATTCCTCCAATCCCAGGTTAAGCTTGTAGAATTTATCTCGGCATGACCTTCCTCGATCATGGGTCTCGAGAGTCGAACGACAGTCCCCGAGCTTATCTCATCTTCCTCGACCGATGATCCTAAATTTGCAAGTGCATCAGCCTCACTGTTATGTTCTCGAGGTACATGCTGTAAAGTCCACTCTTTGAAACGGTGCAAAGTTACCTGTAGTTTGTCCAAATACCTTTGCATTCTATCTTCTTGAACTTCGAAGGTTTTGTTTATTTGATTTACCACCAGTAAAGAGTCACACTTGGCTTCAACAACTTCTGCTCCCAAACTTTTAGCTAGCTCGAGACCTACAATCATGGCCTCATGCTCGGCCTCGTTATTAGTCAACCTAGTAGTTTTGATAGATTGCCTAATAGTACTACCCGTACGTGGATTTAAGATGATGCCTAGCCCGGATCCCTTCACGTTCGAAGCCCCGCTTGTGAAAAAGGTTCATACCCCCGATGATGTACCCGATTTCAACAAGAGTTCCTTTTCGATTTCGGGTACGAGGGTTTGCGTGAAATCGTCCACGAAGTCCGCTAAAATTTGAGACTTGATGGTCGTCTGGGGTTGATATTAGATATCGTACCCATTGAGTTTGACGGCCCATTTGGCCAATCGGCCTGATAGTTCGGGCTTGTGCAAAATATTACGAAGTGGGTAAGTGGTTAATACGCATATGGGGTGACATTGAAAGCATGGTCTTAACTTTCTAGAGGTACTTATCAGTGCAAGTGCCAATTTCTCTAAGTGTGGATATCTAGTTTCTGCTTCCCCTAAGGTTCGACTCACATAATAAACGAAAAATTGAGTACCTTGCTCTTCTCGAACTAGGACACCACTTACCGCGATATTTGATACTCCCAAGTACAAGCAAAGTTTCTCGTCTGCTTTTGGAGTATGCAGCAGTGGTGGGCTCGATAGATATCGCTTCAATTCCTCTAATGCATGTTGGTATTCCGGGGTCCAGGCAAAATCATTCTTCTTTTTGAGTAGAGAGAACAATTGGTGACTTCGATCTGACGGCCTTGAAATGAATCGGCCTAAGGCAGCAATCCGTCCTGTTAGCCTTTGCACGACTTTTACACTGTCCACGATGGCGATGTCTTTGATAGCCTTGATTTTATCGGGGTTGATCTCGATCCCCCGATTCGATACCATGAAGCCGAGGAACTTGCCCGACCCGACCCCGAAAGCACATTTCTCGGGGTTGAGCTTCATGTTGTATTTCCTTAAAATCTCGAATGTTTCTTGCAAATGAGCCAAATGGTCCTCTGCGCGCAGGGACTTAACTAGCATGTCATCAATATAAACTTCCATTGACTTACCTATTTGTTCCTCGAACATTTTATTTACTAGGCGTTGGTAAGTGTCTCCTGCATTTTTTATCCCGAAGAGCATCATATTATAACAATATGTTCCATACTTGGTGACAAATGAAGTCTTTTCCTGGTCTTCCGGGTTCATTTGGATTTGATTATACCCAGAATAGGCATCAAGAAAAGTAAGGATCTTGTGGCCGACCGTGGCATCGATCATGCGATCAATGTTGGGCAGTGGAAAAGAATCTCTGGGGCACGCCTTGTTTAAATCCTTATAATCTACACACATTCTAAGTTTGTTCCCTTTTTAGGGACTACAACTACGTTGGCTAAGCATTCGGGATATTTCACGTCCTGAATAGACCCTATTTTAAGAATTTTAGTTACCTCGTCCTTTATGAATGCGTGCTTTACCTTGGACTGGGGTATTCTCTTTTGCTTCACCAATTTGAACCTAGGTTCCAGGCTTAGCCGATGCGTCGTTATATCTGGTGGGATCCCTATTATATCTAAATGGGACCAAGCAAAACAATCTATGTTATCGATAAGAAATTGAATAAGCCTTTTCCTGAGTTCGGGGGTTAATCCAGTTCCTAGTTATACCTTTTGTTCGGGCAAATGCTCGATTAGTATGACTTGCTACAATTCTTCAATCGTTGATTGGGTAGCGTCAGAATCATCTGGAGCCACGAAGGATCGAGGGATCCTTTGATCATCATCTTCGTCGATCTTCTGATTTTCTGGTTGGGTTGAAGCTGACGTTTGTGATTGCTATTTGGCATCTTGTTCCCTTTTTGAGTCTGACCCCTTTGTTGACGAAGGTGAGAATATCGAAATTACTTCTTCGACGGCAAACATTTCTCTCGCGGCCGGTTGTTCTCCGTACACTATTTTGACTCCCTTCGATGTTGGGAATTTAAGAACCTGGTGTAGGGTCGAAGGTACAACTCTCATGTTGTGGATCCATGGCCTTCCAAAAAGGGCGTTGTACCTCATGTCGCCTTCGATTATGTGGAACTTCGTTTCCTGGATGGTCCCGGCCACGTTTATCGGCAGAATTATCTCGCCTTTGGTGGTTTCACATACCATATTGAATCCGTTTAGAACCAGGGTTGCGGGTACGACCAGGTCTTATAGACCGAGCTGTTCTACAACCTTCGATCTAATAATGTTGGCCGAGTTACCTCGATCAATTAACACACGCTTAAACTTAGTTTTATTCGTAAGTACGGATATTACCAGTGCATCATTATGAGGTTACATGACTCCTTCTGCATCTTCATCATTAAAAGCCAAGGTTCCTATAGGTGCGCAATCCTGAGTTCGAGGTCGCTTTTCTCTCATAACCGATGTCTTAGTGCGTTTAATCACTGACCCTTGAGGGGTATCGACGCCGTCGATGATCATGTGAATGATGTGCTGTGGTTCTTCCTATTCGTTTTGTTTGCCAAAATCTCTATTTTTGAAATGGTTTTTGGCCATGTCGCTTAAACATTCTCGAGGGTGCTCTTTATTGAATAACCGGGCTACCTCCTCTCTTAGTTGCCTGCAATATTCCATTCTGTGGCCATGGGTTCCATGATATTCACACATTTGATTGGGATTCCTCTGGGCAGGATCAGTCTGCATGGGTCGAGGCCATTTAGTGTCTTTGATGCATCCGATAGCCGACATGGTGGCGGATGCATCAATGCTGAAGTTATACTCCAATAACCGTGGTGCTTCCTTAGGTCCGGTAGGCCCGTCGAACCCATTTCTGTTCATCAGCCCCCGAGACCCTTGACCTCGATCACTTCTTTTGTTGCCTTGTCTGGGGTTACGTCTCGATTAATTGATTATGTGGTTTTCACTATACGGTCGGCATGGGTCCCTGATCGGACCTTGTTCTCGATTGATATCCCTTCTAGCAGCAAGTTCAGACCCCAACTGATCGTCTTCGACTCTAATTTTTGATTGGTACCGATTATGCACGTCGGCCCAAGTAATAGTTAGGTACTCGATCAGGTTATGCTTCAACCGCCGTGAAGCCGTCGAACTTCGTTCGTTCAAACCTTGGGTGAAAGACTGAACAGCCCAATCGCCTGTAACTGGTGGCAGATCCATTCGTTCCATTTGAAAATGAGATACGAACTCCCTTAGCATCTCGTTATCCTTTTGTCCTACCTTGAACAGGTCTGACTTCCTGGTCTCGACCTTTATGGCCCCGGCGTGTGCTTTTACGAAGGAATCTGCAAGCATAGCAAAAGAATCGATAGCATTTGATGGTAAATTGTGATACTATATCATTGCTCCCTTTGACAGGGTTTCACCGAATTTCTTCAATAATATGGATTCGATTTCATCGTCCTCTAGGCCGTTCCCTTTTTTGGCATATGTGTAAGAGGTGACAGGTTCGTTGGGGTCGGTAGTTCCGTTATATTTAGGAATCTCGGGAATTCAGAATTTCTTTGGGATCGGTTTAGGAGCTGCGCTTGGGGGGAAAGACTTTTGTACGAGTTTTTTGGAATCTAAGCCCTTCAATATCGGCGGTGCCCCCAGGATCTGATCAACCCTGGAGTTAAATGTTTCCGCCTTTTTGTCGTTTACCTCGATCCTCCTTTCACCTGATTCTATTTGTTTCGTCAGTTCTTCGAACATCTTAGCAATTTCGGGATTAGTCCCCGACTC
>AWOL01S0019180.1:136538-211538 GCA_000715115.1 Nicotiana otophora | reverse complement strand
CTCATTTCCTCTTCGTTCCCTCTTTCTCCTCATTTCCCTTCTCTTTGTGCTTTTGTTTTGCTACGGCTGGGACTTCACTAGTGGTAGCGGTGACAGCCCCTCCCCCATTTGTTTGGCTTCGTGGTGTTTTGTGTGTATTTCAGGTTAGGGTCGGTGGCTTTTGGCGGCGAGCGGGACGTGTGTGTGCAAACAGTGAAGAACAGTCCGGGAGACTGTCAACAAGGGGCGACACGGGAGTTGGACGTGCAAGGAGGTCGCAATATTATCGTGCATACTAAGACAATTCCCAGGCTCTAATTGCGGGAGTTAGTACCTCCCATTTTCCTGTTTTCCTTCGTTGTGTTGGTTAAATTTCTGCCATCTTAGTTCGTATTAGTTTAATCACCATATTGGCATGTCTGTAGTTACAATATATCTTCCTTTACTCTGGTCTGATGTCTACTGTGTGTTAGTGATTTCCTTTAGTCTGTCGTAGGTATAGTGGCTGTGGTCTGGGATGGCCGAGTGAGATCATGTACTCGGGGGAAACAGGGGGTGGGGCGGGAGGTGGGGCAAGGGTTAGGGGGTGGGAAGGCAAGAAATGGAGGTAAGGGGAACAAGGGTGCCTATAGGCTGAGAATTGGGTCATGGAACATAGGTACATTGGGTAAGTATATAGAGTTGGCAAAGATCCTCCGGAAGAGGAGGGTCAATATAGCGTGTGTCCAGGAAACTAGATGGGTAGGGTCTAGTGCAAGGGATGCGTACGGGTATAAGCTTTGGTACTCCGGAGTCCGGAAGAGTAAGAATGGAGTGGGTATCTTGGTGGATGGGGAACTTAGAGAGTCGGTGGTTGAGGTTAGACGGGTGAATGATAGATTGATGACTATTAAGTTGGTTGTTGGAGAGTGCACCCTAAATATCGTTAGCGCCTACGCCCCGCATACGGGTCTGGATGAGGAGGTTAAACAGCGATTCTGGGAGGGGTTAGATGAGATTGTGCATCAAGTCCCGCCTACTGAGAGGCTATTTATAGGAGGGAATTTCAATAGTCATATTGGTTCGACCGCAGGAGGCTATGGCGAGGTGCATGGAGGCTTCGGTTTTGGGGAGAGGAACGGAGAGATACTTCGATGTTGGACTTCGCTAAGGCTTTTGGGTTGGTGATTGTGAACTCTAGCTTTCTGAAGAGGGATGAGCATTTGGATACTTTCTAAAACGCTGTGGCGATGACTCAGATTGACTATCTCCTCCTCAGGAGTGTGACAAAGGACTGTGCAAGGATTGTAAGGTTATTCCGGGTGAGATACTCACGACACAACATAGGCTCTTGGTGATGGATGTTGGTATTATGTTAAATAGAAGGAAAAGATCCGACGAAGGATGATCGAGAATCAGGTGGGGTGCCTTGACCAAGGATAAGCCCAGGAGTTGGAGGGGCGGTTGTCGGCTATGGGAGCATGGAGGAACAGTGGTGACGCGAGCATTATGTGGTCGACAATAGCATACTGTATAAGGAAAGCTGCAACAGAGGTGTTAGGGACCTCGACTGGCATCTCTGACAGGCACAAAGGAGACTGGTGGTGGAATGAAGTAGTCGAAGGTAAAGTGGAAGTAAAGAAGGCAGCATACCTAAAATTAGTAGGGAGTAGAAGTGAGGAGGAGAGCAGAGCGTGCATGGAGTGGTATAAGGTAGCTAGGAAGGAAGCTAAGCTGGCGGTCATAGAAACTAAGACTGCAGCCTATGACTGTATGTACAAGGAACTGGGGGAAAAAGGCGGAGAGAAGAAGTTATTCCGGCTAGCGAAGATGAGAGAGAGGAAGGCCCGGGATTTTGACCAAGTGAGATGCATCAAGAACGACGATGGTAGAGTATTGACGGAAGATGCACAAATTAAGATAAGATGGCAGACTTACTTTCATGAACTTCTGAATGAAAATAGGGATCAGGATATTGTGTTAGGTGAACTGGAGCATCCTAAGAGTCAATGTGACTTTGGGGACTGCAGGCGGATCGAGGTTGAGGAGGTTGTAGGAGTTATACATAATATGAGTAGGGGTAGAACGACCGGGCCAGACGAAATTCAGATTGAAATTTGGAAGTGTGTGGGCCGAGCAGGCTCGGAGTGGCTGACTGGGCTGTTTAATGTTATTTTTAGGACGAAGAGGATGCCGGAAGAGTAGAGGTGGAGTACGGTGGTTCCGTTGTATAAGAACAAAGGTGATATCCAGAGTTGTAACAATTATAGGGGTATCAAATTATTGAGTCATACCATGAAAGTATGAGAGAGGGTGGTTAAAGCGAGAGTGAGGAGGACAATGTCTATATCCGACAACCAGTTCGGGTTGATACCGGGTCATTTTACTACTGAATCTATAAACCTTATTAGGAGGTTAGTGGAACGGTACATGGAGAGGAAGAAGGATCTGCACATGGTGTTTATTGACTTAGAGAAAACGTGCGACAAGGTTCCTAAAGAAGTTCTCTAGAGATGCTTAGTGGCAAAAGGTGTGTCGGCTGCCTATATTTGGGCAATTAAGGACATGTATGATGGGGCTAAGACTCGGGTTAGGACTGTAGGATGCGACTCTGAGTAGTTTCCAGTTGTTATGGGTTTACACCAAGGTTCTGCGCTCAACCTGTTCTTATTTGCCCTGGTGATGGACGTGTTAACACACCATATTCAAGGGGAGGTGCCATGGTGTATGTTATTCACCGATGACATAGTTCTGATTGATGAGTCGTGAACCAGTATTAACGAGAGGTTGGAGGTGCGGAGACAGGGTCTTAAGTCTAAGGGTTTCAAGCTGAGCAGGATGAAGACGGAATACTTGAAGTGTAAGTTCAGTACTGAGCCGAGGGAAGTGGGCGTGGAAGTGAGGCTTGAATCACAGGTCATACCAAGTAGTGACAATTTCAAGTACCTTGGGTCGGTTATTCAGAGGGGAGGGGAGATCGATGAGGATGTCACATACCGTATTGGGGTAGGGTGGATGAAGTGGAGGTTAGAATCTGGAGTCTTGTGTGATAAGAGAGTGCCACTGATACTCAAAGGTAAGTTATACAAAGCGGTGGTTAGACCGGCCATGATGTATGGGGTTGAGTGTTGGCCTATTAAGAACTCATATATCCAGAAGATGAAAGTAGCAGAAATAAGGATGTTGAGGTGGATGTGCGGACACACTAGGATGGATAAGATCAGGAATAAAGATATTCAGGATAAGGTGGATGTGGCTCCCATTGATGACAAGATGTGGGAAGCGAGGCTTAGATGGTTCGGACACGTACAAAGGAGAAGCCGAGATGCTCCTGTAAGGAGGTGTGAGCGGCTGTCTTTGGAGGGCACAGAAGAGGTAGAGGACGACCTAAGAAGTATTGGGGAGAGCTGATCAGGCAGGACATGGCGAGGTTTCATATTTCTGAGGACATGACTCTTGATAGGAAGGTGTGAAGGTCGAGTATTAGGGTTGTAGGTTAGGAGGTAGTTGAGTCTACCTTACTTTGAACCTTTGTGAGGCTAGTATGGTAGGGTTTTTGCCGATGTCAGTTAGTGACAATATTGTGCCTTACAACTCTTTTATTTTCCATAGTGTCGCATCTATGTACTTTCTATCACGTTTGCTTTGCATCTACTTTCTCATTTATATGATGTTATTTTTCCTATAGTTTCTATTGGCGTTACTGATATTGTCTCTTTTCGTCTTCTTGAGCCGAGGGTCTTTCGAAAACAGCCTCTCTACTCCTTCGAGCTAGGGGTAAGGTCTGCGTACACACTACCCTCCCCAGACCCCACTAGTGAGACTTCACTAGGTCATTGTCGTTGTTGTTGTTGTTTTTTAAATTTCCACATTCTTTTACTTTTATTTTTTTAATTTTTCACTTTCTTTTACTTTTTTTAAAAAATAATTTCCACCTACTTTTACTTTTACTTTTTTATTCCATACTTTTAATTTTTCTATTATTTTATTCCCATCCAAAAAAATTAAAAAGAATATTTAATTTTTCTGTTTTTTTTAAATTTATTTTATTTTAAAATAAAGATAAAAAATAAAAATAATACTAATAGTAATAATTTGACCTTTAAAATTATTTTTAATTCTTACCCTATATAAAAAGAAATATAACAAAGCTAAAAAATATATATTAAAATTTTAAAAATATTTACATAGTAAAAGATGGTAAAAATTCAAATATAGTCAAAACTTAGGTGCTCACAGCTGCCCCTCTTTGCTTGGAAACATGAAGAGTTTTCAGGTAAAGACTAGGTGAGCCATGTGACTAATTTGTGACCAAACCGTTATTCAAAAGTGAAAAAATAAAAGATAGGTTGCAACCGAGTCCTGATTTTTGACAGCCTACATATCTCGGGTTATAGGGAAATCAGGTCACGTATTGTTCAAGGAGAATAGTGGAATGATGAGTTGAGGAGTCGAGTGAGGTTCCGTCGAGGCTCCGGTCCGCGATCCTACTATTATAAAAAAGAAACTAAACAAGCCTATCAGCTATGAGTTACAAGATTCCTATCTATGAGTCTTCTGAAACTTGATCTTGAGTCTTGACGGGTTCTTCATGCAGACTCTGATCTAAACCTTGATGCTCGCTAGTTGTAGATGCTAGTTCATTGTTCTATAGCTTCTTCTAATCAAAACGGGACTCCAATGCTCGTGGCTTTAGTCATGTCTTGAGCATTCCACATCTTTTCAACTACTTTTGCATTTTGGATTCACCTATTTTTTTTTTCTTTTATTCTGAATTGAGACTTCTTCTTTTGGCCATCTCGAACCCTGTGCCTCAAGGTAAAACCTACTCAGACACCAAAACAAATAAACCAACGAAATGTTTCTGCCCCAGTTTGCACTAGGAAAATTTTGTGAGTTATTGTAACAAAATTCTAAAAAACTTCTTTATTGAAAGCAATAAAATGTCGGGAATAGTGTACCCCGAAAATAAAAACAGAGACTAGGGAATGGAGACCCTATGTCTAAAATGAATTAAACTAGGGAGTGGAGACCCTATATTAAAAAAGCGATTAGGGATTGGTGTACCCTGATAGTGGTAAGGAAATGTAACCAGGGGTTGATACCCTGTATTACGGAAAAAGAATGTAATCAGGGGTTGGTAGCCTGTATTACTGAAAAGAATGTAGTCATGGGATGGTGTCCTGTATTACTAAAAGGAAATGTCACCAGGGGATGACACTCTGTATTACGGAAAAGAAATATAACCAGGGGTGGGTGCCCTATATTACTGAAATGAAAATGAATCCCCTGGGTGAAAAGGTTCTACTTGGGTTAAACTGCGAAACGCGAGCCTGGGCGAAGAGTACTTCTACCCGGAATATGAGCTGGACCCCCCTAGGGAAAAAGTTTCTACCTGGGTTAAACTACGTAAACCAACCTGAGCGAAGAGTACTTCTACCCATAATTATGAGCTGGATCCCCCTAGGCGAAAAGGTTCTACCTGGGTTAAGCTACGTAAAACAACCTGAGCAAAGAGTACTTCTACCCGGAAACTATGAGCTGGATCCCCCAAGGCGAAAAGGCTCTACCTGGGTTAAGCTACGAAAACCAGCCTGGGCGAAGAGTACTTCTACCCGGAACTATGAGTTGGATCCCCCTAGGAGAAAAGGTTCTACCTAGGTTAAGCTACGTAAAACATCCTGAGCGAAGAGTACTTCTACCCGGAACTATGAGTTGGATCCCCCTAGGCGAAAGATTTCTACCTGGGTTAAGCTAGGTAAAATAACCTGAGCGAAGAGTACTTCTACCTGGAAACTATGAACTGGATCCCCCTAGGCAAAAAGGTTCTACCTGGGTTAAGCTACGAAAAACAGCATGGGCGAAGAGTACTTCTACCCGGAACTATGAGCTGGATCCCCCTAGGCGAAAAAGGTTCTACCTGGGTTAAGCTACGTAAAACATCCTGAACGAAGAGTATACCCGGAACTATGAGTTGGATCCTCCTAGGCGAAAATGTCTACCTGCGTTAAGCTACGAAAAATAGCATGGGCGAAGACTACTTCTACCCGGAACTATGAGTTGGATCCCCCTAGGCTAAAAGGTTCTACATGAGTTAAGTTACGAAAACCAGCCTGGGCGAAGAGTACTTCTACCCAGAAACTATGAGCTGGATCCCCCTAGGCAAAAAGGCTCTACCTGGGTTAAGCTACATAAAACAACCTGGGCGAAGAGTACTTCTAACCGGAACTATGAGCTGGATCCCCCTAGGCGAAAAGGTTCTACCTGAGTTAAGCTACGAAAAATAGCCTAGGAGAAGAGTAATTCTACCCGGAACTATGAGTTGGATCCACCTAGGCGAAAAGGTTCTATCTGGGTTAAGCTACGTAAAAAAACCTGGGCAAAGAGTACTTCTACCCGGAACTATGAGCTGGATCCCCCTAGGCGATAAGGTTCTACCTGGGTTAAGCTACCAAAAACAGCCTGGGCGAAGAGTACTTCTACCCGAGCTGGATCCCCCTAGGCGAAAAGATTCTACTTGGGTTAAGCTACGAAAAACAGCTTGAGAAAAGAGTACTTCTACCTGGAACTATGATCTAGATTTCCCTAGGCGAGAAGGTTCTACCTGGGTTAAGTTATGTAAAACATCCTGAGCGAAGAGTACTTCTACCTGGATCCCCCTAGGCGAAAAGGTTCTACCTGGGTTAAGCTATGTAAAACAACTTGGGCGAAGAGTACTGCTACCCGGAACTATGAGCTGGATCCCCCTAGGCGATAAGGTTCTACCTGGGTTAACCTACGAAAAACAGCATGGGCGAAGAGTACTTCTACCCAAAACTATGAGCTGGATCCCCCTAGGCGAAAAGGTTATACCTGGGTTAAGCTACGAAAAACAGCCTGGGCAAAGAGTACTTCTACCTGAAACTATGAGCTAGATCCCCCTAGGTGAAAAGGTTCTACCTGGGTTAAGCTATGTAAAACATCCTGAGCGAAGAGTACTTCTACCTGGATCCCCCTAGGCGAAAAAGTTCTACCTGGGTTAAGCTACGAAAATGGGAGGTATGAGCAATAGTGATGCATGCTAAAAATAAAGGAAAGTGGAGATTTTGAGGAAACTTACCTTTGGCGACATTTGTCCTTTAGGAATCTCCATTTTGCACTGCTTTGTTCCTACTGCAAACAAAAAAAAATCATGATTGTTCAAAGTGGTGGTTAGTTTGTGGCCTTGATGCCCTTACCGAGGTTGGGTGCCTTTTCAAAGTATCTGTTCGCTTCAAACGAGAGCCCTATAATCGGTCTTACTATCCTTTCTTTGCCTTTATTTTGACACGAAGTTATACCAAAAGGGATTCAAAGAAAAACAACAATGGAATGGAGAATGAGTCTAAATAAGTGGTGTCCTTTTCGGGGAACATAAATTAAAGAAGGACTTATCTAGGAGTACATGCGGACTTCAATGAACATGACATGCCTTTTGGACTGGATGTCTGATCTGTGTAAACTGTCCGACTCTCAGCAATTCATCACAACTTTTCCCTCGAAACCGAAAAACCTTGCCCAGGACTATGTCGATGCCAATGGATGTGAAGATCCTCTTTTCGATCAGTAGTGCTTTTTGTGGGTTTTCACCAGCTGACCTCCTTCATTTTTCTTCTCACCATCGCCTTATAGTGCCCTTTGCAGGTTTTCACTAATAAGACTCTCTCATTTTTATTTTCTCTGCTCGCCATCGCCCTACGGTGCCCATGAGGGTTTTCACCAATAAAACTCTCTTATTTTATTTCTCTCATTTGGTTTTATTAGATCCAAGTAATTGTATCCTCCAATTCTTGAACATTCTCGTTGATTGATCGGAAGGACTTGAAAAGGATTTGGATTGAATTACAACTTTGGAACCTTTCAGGCGAAACCATCGCCGAACCAATTGTAACATCTGGCCCAATTTCAATTTTTTTTTTTGAGAATGTGGATTTTTATGTTGCTGTGACTAAACCCTAGAGAGAGGCTGCCTACGTATCCTTTCGGAATCAAGTCAAACGGAGTTCAAGTAACAAGAACTTGTTTGGATTTTTGTTTTGTTTTCTTTTTTTTTTTCTTTTCCTTTTCCTTTTTTCTTCATTTTTTATTTCATTTTCTTTTGTCTCTATTTTTTTCCTTTTTTTTTCAATAACACTTTCAGGTTTCAAATAGGGTAATCAAAGAAAAGGTAACCGGCTCAAAGGGTTTGCAAAGGGTTGATAATGTTTGGGTAGCGAGAATGAAAGCCTTCGTCATCCCAATCAGAGAGCATTAAAGCTGCATAAAAGGGTCAAACATAATACTTTTTGACCGCGTCTGTATTGACAGCTGGCACATATACATTTTATTCAATATCTCTCAAATACAAAGCTCCCTTTTGGCAGTTTTCTTGTTACAATGTATGGACCTTTTCAATCTGGAGCCAATTTTCCTTTAGATGTTCCGAGTCTTTATTTTATTTCCTTAAACTTATCTTCATTGCATTCTGATTCTTGATTCATTATTTCGAAGTCTAATAGCATTTAAGGATCTAGGCATAAAGTCCGCAAGCATGTCACGCCATTAAAATATGCATTAACAGAACTGAAAAGAGAATAAGGAAGGTGACAAGAATAAGAAAAGAAATATTCCTGTACAATAAAATATTAATTTCATTTGATTTGATTTTTTAAATTTTTTAAAGATAGAATGGTTTATATCAGAAAGTAAAACAATAAAAGTAAAACGTCCGGATTACACCCTGAAATAATCCAGACGCAGAAAAGATAGCAAGACCGACTACCGAGACTCCTATCTGACAGAGAACTTTTTAGGTTTGGCGCCCATCTTGAGATTTCTCTTCTGCCGCAGCTATGGCTACTGTGACTTTCAGTGCTTGATCAAATTCCTCATCTTCATAGATCATTCCAACTACTAGCCCATTGGTGTGAGTAGGCAGATGATTGTTCATCATATTAGGGGCCTCTTCATCCCTAAGCACTATTGCCTTGATCTCGATGAGGTCTTCCACTGCTCTCTTAAGAATCCAACAGTCTTCTGTATCATGTCCCACTGCTCCAGAGTGGTATTCACATCTAGCATTAGCCCGGTGTATTGGGGACTCAGGGTTTGGCCGGTTCAGGGCTACTAGCTGCAGTAGACCTAGCCTGGCTAGCTTTTGGAACATGCTCGAGTATGATTCACCGACAGAGGTGAACTGATTCTTCTGGGGAGACTCTCTTTTTTTCTTTTTGTTTTTGATTTATTTTTCATATCTTGATTGTTTTTTTCTTTCTCTTTTAGTTGTTGTTAACTCTTTATTTTTCTCTGTTATTTTCTATCACTCTTTTCTTTATTTTTCACTCAATGTTTTTCTTTTGTTTTCGGTTTATTTTTTCACTCACTTTATTTATGGCTATGATCGAATCCGATGAGGATTGTCTACGTATCATGATGCCGCATGAATCAGATCATTATGTAGTTCAGGGAAGATCAAGAATAAAGTAAATAAGCTAACTCTTTTTCTAATTTATTTATCAATCTTTTGTTTTTGAAACTCATACCACAAAAACTCCTAAAAAGGAAAATATTTTGGATTTTGAATTTTCTCTCTTTTTTAACTCGAAATATTTGAAGGAAAGACTTATAAAAAAGAAAGAAAATATTTTTAGATTTTATTTTTTGATAATTTTCAAAAAAATTAAATATTTATTGAATTTTATTTTTATTATATTTTTAAATTTTTTGGAGAAAGACTTTTTATAAAGGAAGAAAATATTTTTGGATTTTTGACGTCTCAAAGAAAGACTTATAAAGAAGGAATTGGAAGGAAAATAGTTTTGGATTTTTATAAATTGGGTGCCGGAACCGATGAGGTTTGCCTACGTATCTCACATCTGGTGAGAATTAGACCCGCGTAGTTCGGTCAATATTTCAGGAATGGGATGGCACTTTTATTTTTGGGAAAAATTCAATCTTATTTTGTAATAATCATTTTGGGGTAAAATTTTGACATGGTTTTTGAATTTTCAAAAACCGAGAGTTTTAAAAAATCGGGTAAATTTTCTCTCTCCTATTTTCTTCTTTCTGGTTTTTATGTCAACATGCACAAACCGAATCAAACATAATGTACATGTAGCACATAAGATGCATCAGGTTTGTCTTGTAATTATCGGGTACACTTGTCCTAGACGGACCCAACCCTTGTGTTGAGTCCCCAAAGTCAAATGCACGTGATGAAAACAAACATTCCTACTAGGGATCTGACATGAGGCTATGTTATTCTAGGTTTAAAATCCTGGGGGAGGGGAGGGGGTGTTTTAGACCTGGCTTACCCAAGCGGACAGCTCGAGCCGAGACGGGGGCAACGTACCGGGAGAACGAAAGTCTACCCGGCCTAGTTACTGATCCAACCTCGTTCTATTTGGTATGACCTCTAACAGAAAAGTGGGTCACGCGCACGTGTGCACCATAAATTCAGAAAACTCAGAGGGGAGGCGTAAGAAGGCAGTTTATATAGTTCAAATAATATTAAAGCGGCAATTAGCACATTAGACTCACAAACAAAGTAATATCAACAATCAAGAAAGCAAAGTATAGATCACATTACAAGCTCGAATCCTGAACCCTGAACCAGAAGTTCTGGGTTCTTTTCCCCAGCGGAGTCGCAGAGATGTCACACCTCCTTTTCCCCCCACAAAAGATATATGTGTTATGGATTGTTGTGGGTTAAGAGTTTTTCCAATTAAAGTGATAAATTTTAATATGGGTTATTTTATTTATAAAGTCTCTACTTGGAATTGATTTTTTGGGTGTTCCAAGTCACCTTTTATTTGAATTCCTAGTCAAAAGAAGGTTTGACTATATTATTATTAGTCTGCAAAAATAAAGTCCGTATAAGGAATTCTGTTGACCGGGAAGAAGGTGTAAGGCATTCACCGAGTCACGTGGTTCTAGCACAGTCGCTTTATTGACTACAACTTGGCTTGAATTAATTTTAGATAAACTGTGATTTATTGTTTTTCATATTTTATATATCCGCTTTTATATTAAAATATAGAATTATCTTTGAAACGAATCATGTGTGTGAATCCGTTTTGTTTATTATGCCAAAATTATGTCACGTGTACGTGCACGCAATTAATAGCATTTTTATTATATTTAAGGTTGTTTCGCCCAAAGTTGCACGAACGCATACCTTGATTTTAGTTTTGGGAATCGTAATTATGTCACGCGAACGTATACATAATTACGATGATTCAATTAATTAAGAGTACTCCTAAAGCATTCTAGCGCATTCATAATTTGTTTCTTTCCTAAGTTTGAGATTATTGTGAAGGCCATGAATTATGGAATTACTTGTGGAAGAAGTGTATGATTTTAGATATTTGAATAAATAAACCATCATATACCAATACCCTACAACCCAATAATTGAAGCCCAAGCTCATTAGGGTCCAAATCTTCCCAACTTTAAAGTAAGTTTGAATACCATATTTTCAAAATATGATTAAGCATATAACGTGTAAGGACTAATTTACATTATTATTTATAAAGTTTAAAGGCAAATAAATAAAATCACATGAAATAAGATAAAAAGAACAGAGGGAATAATAAACCTTTAATGCAAAATTTTCAATTAAATGAGTCTCCAAGAACAGGTACAATAACTCAGACGAACGTCGAACAAGCATAAGCGACGAATATCATCAAACCTAGTGAACGGAGCTCCAACGGAATCCTCGACTATTGACTCCACTTTTTGGCGTATAAAAAAGGATGTTATGAAGTATTTTTATTGGGTTTTGGGTGATGACTTGCTGGATTTTTTGAAAGAAAGACGAAGAAAGAATGACACGAGTAGAAATTCCTTTAGCATTGAAGAAGAAAACAACATTTTCTCAATTCCCTCCTCTCTTTTTTTCTTCTCTTTCTCTCCTCCTTTTCTCTTCACATTTCTCTTTTATTTATAAGAAAAAAAAATCGGAATTTTTTCAGTTTTTTGTTTTTCATTAAAAAGAATTCCTACTTCCCATTTTTCTTTTTCTTTTTAAAAATAAATTCCCCACTTTCCTTTAATTTTATTTTTTTAATTTCCCACTTTTTTTCCTTTTTTCCCCACTTATTTTACTTTTTTTATTATTTTTTTATTTTCACTTATTTTATTTTATTTTAAAATTTTTTACTTTCTTTTACTTTTATTTTACAAAATAATCAGCTACCTTTATGTTTATTTTTTAATTCTAACTTTCTTTTACTTTTTATTTTTTAAATTTTCACATTCTTTTACTTTTATTTTTTTAATTTTTCACTTTCTTTTACTTTTTTTAAAAAATAATTTTCACCTATTTTTACTTTTACTTTCTTATTCCATACTTTTAATTTTCCTATTATTTTATTCCCCTCCGAAAAAATTTAAAAAAATATTTAATTTTCGATTTTTTTAAAAAAATTTATTTTATTTTAAAATAAAGATAAAAAATAAAAATAATACTAATAGTAATAATTTTACCTTTTAAATTATTTTTAATTCTTACCCTATATAACAAAAATATAACAAAGCTAAAAAAAATATATATTAAATTTCTATAAATATTTACATAATAAAAAGTGGTAAAAATTCAAATATAATCAAAAATTAGGTGCTCATAGTTCTAATGGACGAGCGAAAGAAACACTAGAAGCTAATGGATGGGCAAGACTTTCTTGCCACGAGTCTTGGGGAATCGATAAAATTTTAGTATAAATTATTCACAAATCCTTACGAATCATCACGACTTGCATAGATATTTTACTAACACATTTTTCTTCAAAACTGGTAAATTTCTACTCCTTCGGGTAGGGGTAAGGTCTGCGTGCACACTACCCTCAAACCACATTAGTGAGATTTTACTGGGTTGTTGTTATTATTGTTCAAATCAACTCCAACTGACATTAAATTTAATATTCAACCTTCTAATACACATCTCAACAATTTTCAAATGTTAGACTCAATCAAGCTCAACAAAATCTAATAATAGCGTTCTTCAAGTTTTTTTTTAATCAAACTAATCCAAACCAATTACAAGTAAGCAATGGATCTTCAATTCTACCTTCTATTCTATAATATATATGAAGAAAATGGAGAATGAGGAGGAGGGACAGTTCTGGTAGATAATGTATGTTTGTAAAACTTTTAAAAACAAAAAACAAAAGTTAAATGGATGTCAAGAGGGAGGACACTCCTTAAATTTCTTAGAATTTTATCGAATTGGACCTGGTTGGTTTTAGTGGACCTGATCCACTTAACATGCATAGTTGGACAGGTGGTCTCAAACAAATGACATCTGAATGGGATTTAATGTAATAATTAAGAGGGTGTGTGCATGTCCAAATTTGCTGGATTTGAATTGGATGCAAAGTGTCCCTTGATCTTTACCCTCTGCTCTTTTCGACTTTGTATCTGTTAAAGTGAAGAAATATAATCAAACGCGTCTGACAAAAACTGAGAAAAGAACAACCTTTTTTTGGCATGAATTTCTTTGCCATTCTGGACTTTGCATTATCTCCATTTACCTCATTGTAGTTTGGGTAGGTTGATGATTTCTTCTTTTCTACGTCACGCATTCTGTATTTGATATCGGGTTTTAACTATCTCCAGTGTAAAGTTTTACAATCTTATTTTTTTTTGATTTGGAACCTTCCTGTAATAGCTTCCGTCAATCATCTATCAAATCATTGATTGACTGCTTCTTCTTTTTTCATCTTTAAACTTTTATTTTTCTTTGCTTTTAGAGCTTCCATTGATAGATTATTTCCTTAGTCCATACTTGAATAATAGGGAATCTTGATTCCTTTGTTTTATCCATGTGATCCTGCACCAAGAATGATATATTATTTTTTCATCATTGAAACTTATATTTAACACATTTGCCTATTTAAACTTTACAGTGGCACAAAATTGAACTGTAGCAAGGAAATGTTAGCTGTTAGGAATGTGCTTTGATTTCTATACTATTAATGAAATATACACTCTTTTTCTTCCTTTAAACCATTTCAAACTTGAACACAAAAAGTACAATTATAAAAACATGCTTTCTGAAAAGTGAAATAAGAAGAAACTTCGGTTTCATTATCTCGTTACCTGTTTACTCCATTTTAAAGTGCTTTACTTTCCCTTCTTGGTTTCATAGCCAGAGGCCACTCCACTTCTATACTTTTTCAATTCCTTTTATAAATCAATCTTTTGCAAAAGCTTTCTAGTTCTATATACCTCTGGATAAAGATGACGAATATCTTTGTGAAGTGGTACATAACAATATAACTGGCTAAATGACAGAAAGAAGCTTTTTGTACGTGTACTTGAGAGAGGTTTGGCTTAGATTTAAAAGGTTTATCCAATCACCTTCTTTTGCTTGCTTTAATTTCTCTTATTTGTTTATTTTAAACAATTTTCTGAGTATAATTAAAGATAGCTCTTCTTTGACATTAAGTGTTCATTCATTGGAAGATTGCCCTCCACATAAATATGAGTAATTAGTCAAATTCACCTACTTTGCTTGGACACATTAGTGTATGTTGTGTCTGATACAGAAATTGGTCTCCTAGCTGAACTACTTGGATCACCTAAATTCAACATGAGATTTTATGCACTATTGTTAGTCACTACACACAGTAGTCCCTGGCATACTATTGTTACTTGCTACTTATTTTGTAATTTTATGTACTATATAAATAATAAGTATAGTACTATTCGGGGTCAAGGGGTGCGATAAGCTCTACTACGATGTAAGGCTGTCCAACGCGTCCCACTTAATTCTAAACGGGATGAGCCCATATTAAACGGGAAACGAGATGGGACGGGATGACCATTTTGTCCCGTCCCGTCTCGCCTGTCCCGCGTCCTTTTTTATTTTTTGAATTCTAGCCGTTGGGCAACGACTCCAATTGCTTACTAAATTTTAGAAAATTTTTATTATGCTACAAAATAATTTTCTGGTATATATTATCCTACTGTTACACAAATATTATGGTATATTTGTGGAATTTCTGTTGTATTTGGTAAGTATAAAACTAATCCAACTAATGCACCGGCCATTAATGAAATGACTGTAAAATTTAAAAAGTATTTTTTCCCTATTCTCCAAGTTTATTTAATTTCTACTATACTTAACCCATACTTGTTCGTAAAATTTATGAGAATTAGCAATTCAAGAAAATGAACAACCATCTCTCGAAGACTGCCAAGCTAATATATACTCTTATGTTAGATCAATGTTTGATAAATATAAATCTATGGAAACAACAGGTGGTGAAACTGCTCCTTCTACTTCTAAGTCTAGAGTAGAAGTTCTATGGGAAGATATGGATAATATAACAGGTTTTGATTCCTCTATTGATGATGAACATGATTCTTATCTTAATCAAGGATTGGAAAGTATTAAAGATGAAGAAGGCAACGAACAACTTTTGGCATGGTGGAGGGAGCGTGGCAATACTTTTCCAACACTTTCAATAATGGCCTGAGATATTCTTTCTATTCAAGCATCATCAGTAGCATCGGATAGTGCTTTTAGCGCGGCAAGATTTCAAATCGGAGATCATAGACATTCATTAGCGGAGGACCCTACCTAGGAGGTGGCTGCGTAGATTAGGTGCTCTTCAAAAGAATTATATTTGTATGTGAGATTTGAAAGTTCTATTAATAAAATAAAAGGCTCTAAGCGTTGAATTATTTTTATGAATTGTCTTACACTCTTACTTAGTTACTTAATGACTTGAAATTATATTAAAAATTTATAATTCATTACAATTCTTTTATTTTAATATTTTATAATTCTTTACTTAGTTTTTTAATTTTGGTTTAATTTTTAAGTTTATTAAATAAGTTAAAAAACTAGCTGTTGCAAACTTTAAAAATTTAGTCATTGTCAAAAGAATAACTGTTGCCAAACTCAATGCTTAAATAATTTTTTTTTTAAAACGACACTTAAGACCCGTAAATCCGTCCCATCCCGTCCCGTCCCATCCCGTTTGTTAGCGGGACGGGATGGGCCTACCGTTTTGTCCCGTTTGTCCCGTCTCGTCCCGTTAATTTTGTCCCATCCCGTCCCGTTGGACAGCCATACTACGATGTTTCACCTCTGCCTTTACATACTGCAAATCCTGTTATGCATGCATGTAGATCTCGACTAAGTAACATTTTTGTGAGCTAGAGAAAAAGTGGCACATAAGGATAGCTAGTTACTCAATTTATATGATCCAAAGATCAGTAGCTAGTTCATACAAAGCCTCTTGCTAAGGATCAGTTCATCACTTGTTTTATAGGCAAGGCAGGAGTTGTTGGTAAATCTGTGTTCAAAACCAGAAAATCAGAAAAGTAAATAAATATAAGTTCAATTAAAAAAATAAAAAATAATTTCGAGTCCACAAGTTGCTTGTGTGTGTCCTTAAGGAATTTAATCTCTTCACTCTTGCTTAAGGTTTTGGATTAATTCCTCCCATGATAAAGCGGAATAACTATTTTATGATAGCGGCACCACAAATCATAGAACTTTCGCGAACTCAACATATGGAATAAATCACACTAGACACTTATGTTTATTTGAAAAACAATGCGACAATGTAGAAAAAATAGGAGAAATTTTCAAAATTTTCTGTGTAAAAAAACTGAGGCCAAGCCTATAAATTTATAGAGAATGAAAGGGTGAGATGGAGAGGTACAATCCAAAAGATACCTCTTCTATTTTCCGTTCACACCCCTTTAAACCCCAACAGGGTTGTATTACTACCTTTCACTAGCTTGAGGGGAAGTAATATTGAAAATACAAATAAGAAATAGATTAATACCGAGTTATGAAATCAAATCCTATTGTATCTGAGCTATATTTAAAAACCTAAACAATATATAGTTATCAGATACGTATCTAGAATTTTAATAACATGAGTACACCATTATGTTAATTAAAAAGGGCATGGGAAATTAGGGATTTATTTAATTATAATTTATAAAAAAAAAATTAAAAGAACTATATAGGGATCGAACCCCTGAGTCCTGACCCGAGGGACAAAAGGGGCATTTAGTCACTAGTGCACTAGAGTAGCCACTTGAGCATGAGTGATCACAAATATGTTTAGGTACATAATCTGAAAATTAGTAGTACTATTTATACATGGTCAAGGGAGGGGAATATGGACGTATGTACCCCACCCCCTCCACATAAATCCGCCCCTAGTAGTTATCTTATGTTTAGATTCTAATGTGATTCCCTAGTATAAATACACACTTGATGTAAGTGTTGTAACAACATTAATCAATCAGTATAATCCTAATTTCATCTCCCCAAACGTGTGTTCCTTGAATTTTATCGGCAGAAAACCTCGGAATCATTTTTAAATGATTCAATCCGGATTTTATACAATGTGGGCGGAAAAGGAAAATAATCCAAGGAATAACGTTAACATCTTGAGTTTTATGGCTTTCTTCAATATTCAGAATGAATATGTCATTTTCCCTCAACTAACTTTAAAAGTCTGGTCTCTCATTCAAAGATCTCGTCTTCTCCTACTAAAAATATAATATTTTTGTTTTGAAATATATAAAACTATTTAAAATCATATACTTCATCTGTTTCAATTTATATGACGTAGTTTAACCCGGTATGAATTTAAAAAAACTAAAATTTTTGAAACTTATGATGTTAAACATGTCATAATATTTTATGAGGTTATAGGACATTTAAAACTTGTTATCTTCAACATTTAATAATATTTGTATGACTATATTACAAAAACAATTATTAAAGACGAAATGGATATAATAAAATTTTAAATTAAATTATTTTTAAATATAAAAATATATTATTTTTTTATAATAAATTAATAAAAAAAAGTATATCACACAAATTAACGAATAAGTAATAAACTCACCTTTTTTCTTCTAGAAAACAAACCCTAGTTGGAACTTTGGAGTAGGTTTAACCAAATGTGTGTTTAAATTGTAACCATGGTACCGTGTGAAGGGAAAGCCACACATGAATATTGTACGAGTTCAGTCAAATAAATGACAAAAGTTTCGGCTTTGCTTCTCACTTTCCTAAATCACAGTCCCCTATTCTCAACTCCCATATTATTATACTGTACTAATACACAAATCATACATGCAAAATCCGCGGGGACGTAGATGGACACATTCGTATTATATACTCTATCAGGGTTAAAAGGACTGTTAAGTAATGTATAAAAAGAAAAAAGTGAGAGTTTCTTACTTTCTTTTCAAACATTTCATGTTAATTTAGAAACTAAAGATAGATGAGGAGTTAAGATTACATAATTTAAAATATAGCAATTTATCAATTATGGTATCACGTCACTGGAATGAAGAGAATATATATATATATTTAAAGGCTTTTAAATGTATATTATTTTTGTCCCAAGTTAGTGAAGATATTTGGTTCTATATAAATTTTAAGGAAAAAAATATATATGTAAATTAAATATATGTAAAATATCAAAATTATTTTTGAAGGAGCCATATAGTGATTTTACATATCTTTTTATCTTTTTCTTTTCTTATAAAATAATGAACTTTCAATTGTGACTTTGAAGTAACAATAAAATTATCTTTTGTTAAATTATGGAAGTCGTTATTAATGCTTGTATTATGGTAGGTTCTGCATATTATACTCTTGTGGTGTGCAATCCTTCTTCGGATGCGGATGGTTTTGTGCATTGATCTTTTTTTATGATTTGAATAAAATCTTATCATTAAAAAGAAAATAAGATTCTTAAAAATATACTATCATCCTTTTATGATAACATTTTTTTAAAACAAAGTAACTTTTTGTTTTCTTTTACACAAAATTAGTAATCATATACTACTGTTTAGTACAAAAAATCATGATATAAAATGGCATGGCACCAAAAATAACATGTAGCCCCCCTACCTCACACCGTCATCTAATCTCCACCGTCATTCTTGTACAACTCCATTCCCCCATAACCCTTTTCCACCTTTTCACTTCTCTCTTCCTCTTTTGCTCTCTACCTCTTTTGCTCTCTACCTCTTTCTTCTTCTTCAAAAAGCTTTGGGACATATATAACATAAATCTTTTCCACGATCTTGCCACCACTATCATGGCCACTTTTGTACTGTTTTCAGTACTTTTCTTGGCCATCACTGGTCATTCAAGTAAGCTTTTATTTGAGCTTCAAATACTGATCAGATAGTAAAGGGTTCTTTTTTCTTGATCAATACTTCAAGAATTTGGCTTTTTGAGCTGATTTTTCTATTTTATGGCTATCTTGTGTTACTGCAGGTGCTACGTACTGTATTTGTAAAGATGGGGTAAGTGATCAACAACTTCAGAAGAATATAGATTATGCTTGTGGAGCTGGAGCTGATTGTACTCCTATCCTTCAAAATGGTCCTTGCTTTAATCCTAATACTATTAAAGATCACTGTAATTATGCTGTAAATAGCTATTATCAAAAGAAGGGTGGAGCTGGTGCTAGTTGTGACTTTAGTGGAACTGCAACTACGAGCCCAAATCCACCAACTAGTAAGTTCTTGTCTTTTTTCACTCATGACCCACATAATATTTTTTAAATTTTAAGCAATCTATTTGATTTACTGATTTTATATTTTTAAATAATCAACAGCCACAGGTTCTGGGTGTGTTTACCAGTCCACTCCTGGGTATGTTCTTTGTTCTCTATACTTGTCGTATGTGACTTAGATCTTGCATTTTTGTCGCCAATTTTAAATGAATCATCTCTTCAAAAAATATTAAATGTCACTTTTGGATTATCTTGAACAACCACCTAAGCTTAGATTAAAATGTCACTACTAGTAAAGTTCTTCTGAAGGAAAAGCTTACTCTGTAACATTTTTTTCTTCTCCTGGCGTCGGTAGACTTTAGAAGTTAAATTTCTACTATTTGCTAAAAATAGTTGCAATTATTGGTATCTAGATTAAGATCCGAATCGGAACTTGATGTATGACTTAATGGTTGCCACCCAAATTGGTGCACTTCTTTTCAAAGTGGTTTCTTTTTTCAAAATAAGATTATTGGTGCCAATTATTCTTTCCCTTACCAAGATTTTCAGATAGGCACTCCTGTCCTAGCTATGTTACCGTATTATTTTTTGATTCCCCTTTGTTGGAACTATTGCTGCTTCCTTCTTTGGTGATTCGAATCCACGACCCCGGGTTGTAAGTGGGGAGTGCTGACCATCTGGGCAATAACAGTAATTTTCCTTGAAATGATGGTGAATGGTTTTGTGATTCATCATTATATATGCACATTCTAGCAGTCTTGATGATGATATGTTGTTCTGTATGTCAATATGGTATTTTGTACATTTCTTCTTTGCCATGATGGAAAAGTAGGTTTCCTGAATTGGTAATCAAGTTTCTTTGCAGCCACAAATCTTATTGCTGATTTGTTGTCTCTACACCTTATATTGTGTTTAGTCAAAAATGACACACATGCTTATTTAGAAATAATTTAAATTTTCAAACTATGCCGCATAATACTGTGGGGCTGATTTCCTGTTTCTTGATGTTTTTTTTGTCAACTTTGTACCAGCAACACTGGTGGAGGTACCACAACTCCAACAATTGCACCACCAGGAACCACAACTCCAACAATCGCCCCACCAGGCACCACAACTCCAACGATCGCACCACCGGGAACCACAATTCCAACAACTGCACCACCAGGCACCACAACTCCAGGAATCGGCACCGGTGGCACGGGCACGGGCACGGGCATAGCGACCACGCCAGGGACAAACAATCCAGTATTTGGGCTTGGACCAAGTGGAAGTGGCATTAGTAACACAGACGGTAATGCAGCTGGACATTTAAAAAACAGTACTATCTTTTTAACAATAGCCCTTTTGGCTATAAGCTTAATATGCTGAAGGGCCTAAAGTGAAAGAAGGTGAAAGGTCGATATTCTGCCACGAGGGTTGGGTTGTTAGGCGAAGTTTGATTGCTGAAACTTGGGGAATCTATCTTTTCTTTTGTTTTTTTGTTCTGGTCTTTCTATCTTATTATGGTTGCGTGGAAAAGTTGGAATTGGATTCCCTTTTAAGTGGAGGCCTAGTTGCTGATTATGGGGTAGTAGTTTTAGTAGTGTAGAAGAATCGGATCCCTGTCCCCTTTTTAGAAATTTCCCCTTTGTTGTTTATCTATTATAGAGTAAAGGCAGAGGCTGTATTTATTGTTTCAAATTTTTATCAATTAGAACTCTGTATCCCATCCTTATCTCTATCACAGCCACCATCTCTCTCTCTCTCTTGCTCCAAATGCTTATAGTTGTCAAAATGGCTTGATCTGTGTGGCTGAGTTACCCAACTCACTAGTGGGGCTGGATTAAGATTTTCAAGTCGAATGTAATGGTTAATTATAGTTGTCAAAATGGTTTTATTCTGCCTTTCGTTATGGGTATTAATTAGTTTTATTTTGTACTCTAACTATCACATATGTTAATCTATGGTATATTCTAATTTATGAGATATCTTTGCCTATTCCGTCCTGGTAATCAAACGACCCTTTAGATTATTAAGTTCAAGCTTGCACAAATAGCCGCTTTGAAGGACCGTTACTTACGACAGTTGAAATTTACAAAAGATTTAAATTTTAGCCACTTGGGAATTAAAACTTTAGACTTTAGGCCTCAACTTTCAACTCTAATCCTCTGGGTCTGAAGTTGAGAATTGTCCGAGCCTAATTTCAAACCTTCAGGCTGAAGTTGAATTGGAATTTCAAAGTTTGAGAACTTCAAACTCAAAAGTTTTAGATTTAAACTACAAACTCGAAAGTTTGAAGTTAGGCATAGCAAACTTTCAACTGTAGATTTTCGTGTCTGCAGTTAAAATTTTATCGTTGCCCTTCTACCTCTTCACCTTGATTAATTCCTTACTTTCGTATTCTGGTGATTATGAATCAATTTACTTGTACGTTGGAACCACTGCACATCATTAGTTTGAAGAAGAAAAGAAGAAAGTGCTACAAATAGTAAAAGCTTGGATGAAGATGTAGCTTGGTGCAAATTTTGCACAATTAAGTGCCACAAATAATAGATGCTTGGAATTGAGAATAGTAGTTAGTGTTAGACAATATGTATTACTATAATGAATAATAAAACCAGTAAACTTTCTGAAACAGAAAACAGAAACAGAAAGTTAGTAGCAACAGAATATCGAAATAAGATCTGAAAATAATTACAGAATAAATCGAGCCCACTGAAATTTTGTGCAGAAGAAGGAGAAGATCAGAAAATTTCGTAAGGAAAGATTCTGGGATCAAGCCATATTTATAGCCATTTTCTGGCACTGTTTCTGAAAAGGTTTGCAACCTTTCAGAAACAGCCATGGCTGTTGGAACAGGTGAGAACATTTCTTGTTTGAAATATACCGGAAAAAAGGATTTAAAATAATCCGGAAAAAAATAGGACCGGGTCGTGTCGCGGATCCTGGATTATTCCGGGTTGAATTTTCGTTAATTAATTAAATTAATTAATTAAATAATTGAAAGAAATTTTGTCCAAAATAATTAATCAATCAATCTTTAACCAAATCCGAAGCCAAAGCCGAGCGAGCGACGACGGCGCGAGGCTTACTTTCTTTCCAACCCGTTTAACACTAGGAGAAGTCTTTTCTCAATATAAACACATTCACTTTTCTTTCCACCACCAATGAAGGACACTTTGCTCTTTCCAAAGAATGGGAGCTCACTTTCCGTCCGTTTTCTTCCCTCAATTTCCCATTCACCAATCTTTTAATCCCAACAATCCTCCACATGAATGGGGAATGGCTATAAGACAAAGGAATGCACGGAAGAGTGTGTGATTTACATGCAAGGATTAATTGCATCTGGATAAATAGGTTTCCCTTTGAACTTTCCGTATTGAACTTATATCGGATATACTCGGTCAATCGGTAGATTTGATATCTTTGAACCGTCGAGCTTTGTTGTATACCTAGACAACATAAGTCACACAATCAACCCTTAACCATCTATGGTTCTCACGGTTGTGTTCGTTTCAGCCACGAACACCGCTTGGTTTCATGAGTGCTTAGAGAATGTGCGTTTACTTTCATTCCCCTTGAAGCGGCTTACACTTCACACTCACATAGGTGATTTCTAATCGTGTAATCCTATAGACACACTATCTGAACATTTCCTACTAGACTTAGCAAATCATTAAAAAGCTTTAAGCTTTACTGACTCATCAAAAAGCCTTAATGCTTTACCCTGATTTCTGAACATTGTCTTTATCATGAGAATGGGTTGAGTTATTTGACAATGCTGAATCATAACTTTGTTTGATCTCTTTGAACCTAGCTCTTAGGATCTCCAGTCTGCTAGGTAGAGTTAACTTATCTTAGGCCTTAGTCCCATTCCCTTCGATGATCTTTCAACTGCCTCTCTAGATAGACCTTTTGTAAGTGGATCCGACACGTTATCTCTTGACTTTACGTAGTCAATCGTGATAACACAACTACAGAGTAGTTGTCTAACGGTATTGTGTCTTCGTCGAATGTGACGAGATTTTTCGTTATACATAACGCTCCCTGCCCTGCCTATTGTCGCTTGACTATCACAATGTATACATATAGGTTCCAAAGGTTTGGGCCAAAATGGATTTTCCAAGAAATTTTGGAGCCATTCAGCTTCTTCACCGGCCTTGTCTAAATCTATGAATTCAGATTCCATTGTAGAGCGGGTGATGCACGTTTGTTTGGATGATTTCCAAGACACTGCTCCACCCCCAATTGTGAAAATATATCCACTCGTGAATTTAACTTCAGATGATACGGTGATCCAATTTGCATCACTATATCCCTCGATCACGGAGGAATATTTGTTATAATGCAAAACATAATTTTGGGTATATTTCAGATACCCCAAAACTCATTTAATTGCCATCCAATGTATTTGATTTGGATTACTTGTAAACCGACTCAGCTTGCTAATAGCACATGCTATATCTGGTAGCGTACAATTTATGATATATATCAAACTTCCCAATACTCTTGCATAGTCCAGTTGTGAGTGACTTTCACCTTTATTCTTTTGAAGTGCATAACTCACGTCAATTGGAGTCTTGGCAATCTTGAAATTCAAATACTTGAACTTGTCAAGTACTTTTTCAATGTAGTGAGACTGTGATAATGCTAGACCTTGTGGAGTCTTGTGAATTCTGATTCTTAAGATCACATCAGCAACTCTTAAGTCTTTTATGTCGAATTTGCTAGCCAACATGTGCTTAGTAGCATTTATATCTGCCATATTTTTGCTCATTATCAATATGCCATCAACATATAAACAAATAATGACTTCATGACCTGGAGTGTTTTTAATGTAAACACATTTGTCACACTCGTTGATTTTAAATCCACTTGCCAACATTATTTGATCAAATTTGGCATGCCATTGTTTGGGTACTTGTTTAAGTCCATAAAGCGACTTAACTAGTTTGCACACTTTCTTTTCTTTACCCGGAATCACAAAACCCTCAGGTTGTTCCATGCAAATCTCTTCCTCCAATTCTCTATTTAAGAAAGTTGTTTTAACATCCATTTGATGGATTTCAAGACCATAAACAGCCGCCAGTGCCAGTAACACCCTAATAAATGTTATCCTCGTTACTGGCGAGTAAGTGTAAAAGTAATCAAGGCCTTCCTTTTGTCTATAACCTTTGACAACAAGTCTTGCCTTATATTTGTCAATAGTGCCATCAGCTTTCATTTTCCATTTAAAGATCCATTTTGAACCTAAAGGCTTATTTCCTGGAGGAAGATCAACCAATTCCCATGTATGATTATCTAAAATTGATTGAATCTTACTATTGATTGCCTCTTTCCAAAATACTGAATCAGAAGATGACACAGCTTCTTTGAAAGTTTGAGGTTCATTTTCAAGCAAGAATGTCACAAAATCTAGTCCAAAGGAAGTAGATGTTCTTTGAGTTTACTACGCCTTGGATCTTCATTACTTGGATTATTTTCCTTTGGTTCTTCCCGTGGTCGTTTAGGTCTTTCACTTAACGACTCGCATTCAGCTTTATATAGATATATGCTTTTAATGAATTCAGCATTATCTGATTCAATTACCGTATTAACATGAATTTCGGGATTATCAAATTTATGAACCAAAAACCGACATGCTTTATTGTTTATAGCATATCTAATGAAAATGCAATCCACAGTTTTTGGTTCGATTTTTACCCTTTTGGGTAAAGGTACTTGTACCTTTGCTAAATACCCCCACACTTAGAAATATTTCAAGTTGGGTTTTCTTCCTTTTCATTTTTCATATAGAATAGATTGCGTTTTGTTATGGGCTACTCTTTTGAGTATACGGTTAGCTGTAAGGATAGCCTCCCCCCACAAACTCTGCGGTAATCCGGAACTTATTAATAAAGAATTCATCATTTTCTTTAATGTCCATTTTTTCCTTTCCGCAATTCCATTGGATTGAGGTGTGTAGGGGGCCATAGTTTGATGGATAATTCCATATTCCAAGTATATTTCTGCAAACGGAGATTCATATTATCCACCCCTATTAGTTCTAATCATTTTGATCTTTTTATTCAATTGATTCTCCACTTCATTCGTGTATTGCTTAAATGCTTCAATTACTTCATGCTTACTATTAAGCAAATAAACATAACAATATCAAGTACAATCGTCAATAAAAGTTATAAAATATTTTTTCCCACCTCGAGATGGTGTCGACTTCATATCAAAAATGTCAGTATGAATTAAGTCTAAAGGATTTGAATTCCTTTTAACAGACTTATAAGGATGTTTTACAAACTTAGATTCAACACATATTTGACATTTTGATTTATTACACTCGAATTTAGGCAATACTTCTAAATTGATTAACTTCCGCAAGGTTTTGTAATTGACATGTCCTAAACGAATATGCCATAAATCATTTGACTCCAATAAATAAGAAGAAGCTGAAATTTTATTAATACTATCAACAACCATTACATTGAGTTTGAAAAGGCCCTCTTTGAGGTAGCCCTTTCCAACAAACATTTCATTTTTGCTTACAACAACTTTGTCAGATACAAATACACATTTGGATCCATTATTAACAAGTAAAGAAGTTGAAACTAAATTTTTTCTAATATTAGGAACATGTTGAACGTTGTTGAGCGTTAACACCTTGCCGGAAGTCATCTTCAGGAATATCTTCCTATAACCCTCAATCTTGGCTGTTGCAGTATTTCCAATGGAAAGCTCTTCTTCGGGACCAGCAGTAGAGTTGGTCACAAATGCTTCTTTGAAAGCACAAACATGTCGAGTGGATCCAGAGTCAATCCACCACTCCTTCGGATTTCCAACTAGGTTGCATTCCGAAAGCATTGCACACAGATCATCGATGTCATCATTCTTCTTCACTATGTTGGCTTGTCCCTTTTTTTTATCCTTTTTCGGGAGACGACAATCAGGGGCTTTGTGACCAGTTTTTCCACCATTGTAGCAGTTGCCCTTGAATTTCTTCTTGTTCTGCTCCTTAGTCTGTCCAGAAGACCTCTTCCTCTTCTTACTTTTTGGAGCAGTCTCCTCAACAATATTAGCTCCCATAATCGTTGCATTTCCACGAGACTTCTTCTCGTCTATTTTGTTGTCTTCCTCAATCTTGAGACGAATCACAAGATCTTCCAACTTCATTTCTTTGCCTTGTGTTTAAGATAGTTTTTGAAATCTCTCCACGAAGGAGGCACTTTTTCAATCATTGCAGCCACTTGAAATGCTTCATTCACCACCATACCTTCAACAATAAGGTCGTGAAAAATAAGTTGAAGCTCTTAAACTTGGGTTCCAACAGTTTTGCTGTCTATTATTTTATAGTCTAGAAATTTGGCAACCACAAATATTTTCAAGCATGCATCTTCAGTCTTGTACTTCTTCTCAAGTGCGTCCCATAATTCTTTCGAAGTTTTTATAGCACTGTAGACATTGTACAAGTCATCCTCCAAATTACTTCGGATGTAGCCTTTGCAAAGAAAGTTTTCCTGTTTTCATGCCTCAACAATCAAAAACTTCTCATTGTCCAGCATGTCGGCGGCACGCACTGGAGGGTCTTCACTGATGAACTTCTACATACCGATGTAATGACCCGGCCAGTCGTTTTGAGAGTATAAGCCCCAATCCCCTATTTATTGCTTCCCATGTATCATTTTATGCTTACGTGACTTGCTGGGAGGATTTGTTTTTGGTTTTGAAGTGAAATGGGACACTTAGTCCCTAAAATAAAAGCTTAAGTTTTAAGAATTTGACTGTAGTTAGAACTGTATGAAGATGACTCCGGAATGGAGTTTCGTCAGTTCTGTTAGCTCTGTTGGGTAATTTTGGACGTAGGAGCGTGTCCAGATTATGAATATGAGGTCTGTAGCTGAATTAGGCTTGAAATGGCAAAAGTTGTATTTTTGGGAAGTTTCACCGAAAGTGAACTCTTTGATATCGGGGTCGGATTCGGATTCCGGAAGTTGGAGTAGGTCCATAATATCAAATATGACTTGTATGCAAATTGCGAGGTCAATCGAACGTGAATTGATAGGTTTAGGCATCGGTTGTAGAAGTGTGAAGTTTCAAGTTCATTAAGTTTGAATTGGAGTGCGATTCATATTTTTAGCGTTGTTTGATGTGATTAGAAGGCTCGACTAAGTTCGTATGATATTTTAGGACTTATTTGTATGTTTGGTTTAGGTCCCGGGGGGCCTGGGGTGGATTCCGGGTGGTTAACGGACTAGATTTGGACTTGTTGGAATTACAGAAAATCTGGGGCATCAGTTGCTGGTTTTCTTCATCGCGTTTGCGAGAGAGGTCTCGCGTTCGCGTAAGGCATCTGAGAGGAAAACTGGGTTTTGTCCTTCGCATTCGCGATGTGGTTCCTACGTTCGCAAAGCTTTGGAGCATTGAGCCTACACGTTCGCGATAGGGACCTCGCGTTCACGTAGAGGAACGGGCACGGGGGGTCCCAAGCATTTAGCCTACGCGTTCGCGATGAGGTTCCCGTATTCGCAAAGGATTAGACCGTGTGAGCTTCCGCGTTTGCGATTACGCCATCACGTTCGCGAAGGAGGTTTTGGACTGAAGGAATTTTTATGCTTCGCGAATGCGAGGAGGCTTCCGCGTTCGCGAAGAAGGATTTCACTGGGCAAATATAAACATTTCAAATCGAGGGTTTTGGCATTTTTATCAAAACTTGAGATAGAGAGCTCGGATTTGGACGAGATTTTGAGGGATTTTCAGAGACATCTATTGGGTAATGATTCTTCACTTGTTTTTAGTTATATCCCACTAATCTATCATTAATTTCACCTTCTAATTTAAGATTGGAGTTGAGAAATTCGGAAACTAATGGGAAAAGTTCTTCAACCGAAATTTGGGGTTTTGATTGAGATTTTAGTATCGGATTTGAATAATTTTGGTATGGGTGGACTCGTAATTGAATAGGGGTTTATATTTTGTGACTTTTACCCAATTTTGAGAAGACGTGNAACAGCAGATGTGGTGATTCCCTCGCAGAAACGAAATCGCTGGGCAGAAAAGGGGAAATTACGAGGGTTTGATCTCATTCTTTGAGAGCTCGGATTTAGGCGATAATTTGAGGGATTTTTAGATGAAGCTATTGGGTAATGATTTTTAACTCATTTATGGTTATATTCCACTAATCTATCGTTAATTTCATCTTTCAATTAAGTATTTGGGTTGAGAAAATTGGGGGGAAAGTTGGAAAGTTCTTCAACCAAAATTTTGGTTTTTGATTGAGATTTTGGTATCGGATTTGAGTAACTTTGGTATGGGTGGACTCGTGGTTGATGCCACTTTTACCTGATTCCGAAACGTGGGCCCTGGTCGATTATTTGGGGCAATTTTTGAAATTCTTGTTAAAGTCTTGATTTCATTAATTAGATTAGTTTATTATAGTTGTATTTATAGTATGTGATTGTTTTTGGCTAGATTTGGGCCATTCGGAGTCGGAAAGTCGAGGAAAAGGCATTCTTGTTGAATGATTGAGCTTGGCGCGAGGTAAGTGGTTTGCCTAACCTTGTGTGGGGGAAATTCCCTTAGGATTTGTTCTGTTGGGATACTTCTGTGATATGCGAGTGCCGTGTACGCGAGGTGACGAGTGCGTACACGGGCTAATATTTATAAAACTTGGGTTTTATTGAACAGTAACCTGTTACTTCTTAATTGAGTTATACCAACATGTGTAGTTATCATGTTTAGCCTAATATAGCATGTCTACGTGTCTTAATTGCTTATTTGAAACCTGTTCAGCATGTTTAGTTGATTTCCTGCTTTTCCTTGACTTGTATTTAGTCTTAAACTGTAGGATTTCTTGTTGTAATTGTTGTTGTCCATCGATTTTGAGCTGTGTGTTTACTTTTGGGACTACGAGGCGGTACCTCGGGAGATCCCCTGTCGCATATGTACTTTTGGGACTATGAGACGGTACCTCGGGAGATCCCCCTGCATATTTATTTTTGGGACTACAAGGCGGTACCTCGGGAGATCCCCTGTTGAGCATTTACTTTTGGGACTACGAGGCGGTACCTCGGGAGATCCCCTATTGAGCATTTACTTTTGGGACTACGAGACGGTATCTCGGGAGTGCCCCTGTTGTTTATCCCTATGTGTTGTGCTGTTATCTTTCTATAGTTTCTCCTCGTTAAATTTCCAGTCTCTTATTACATTGCTATATCTTCTGCCTTAAATTATTATATACTAGTAGGGCCTTGACCTGACCTCGTTACTACTCTACCGAGGTTAGGCTTGGCACTTACTGGATACCATTATGGTGTACTCATGCTACTCTTCTACACATGTTTTGTGTGTAGACCCAAGTACCTCCTACCAGCACCGCTATTAGCTAAGTGTACTTGTTGCTGCTACGGAGACTTCAAGGTATATTTGCCAGCATCTGCAGACCTCGGAGTCCCCCTTTATTCCCTTAGACTCTAATGTATATAGACACCTAGCTTTCTCTTAGAAGCTTGTGACTTGTGACTACCAGGTCTTTGGTAATTGTTTATACTCGAGTGTTGGTTTACTTGTACATGTCGCGCGGTATGTTTTAGTTATATAGTTATCTGTTGAAGTTTAGTGGTTGATTCTGCTTTTATTTCAATTATTCCACAATTGTTAGGCTTACCTAGTCGTAGAGACTAGGTGCCGTCACGACATCTTACGGAGGGAGATTTGGGTTGTGACAAGTTTGTATCAGAGCTTTAGGTTCATAGGTGTTATGAGTCACAAACAGGTTTAGTAGAGTCTCGCGGATCGGTACGGAGACGTCTGTACTTATCTTCGGGAGGCTATGGAACTGTTAGAAAAAAATCAGTTCCTTGATTCCTTGTCGTGCGAAATTGTTGACTTCGCAATTCTAAACTTCTGTCTTCTATTTTCTCACAGATGGTGAGGACGCGAACAGCCAGATCAGATGACCAGGCACCTGCGCCCCCTGCTAGAGCCGTGAGAGGCCGGGGCCAGGGTAGAGGCCGAGGACGTCCACGTGGTGCAGCCAGGGCACCCACACGAGCTGATACAGAGGAGCCACCAGTAGCCCCAGTTGAAGCGTAGGCACCGGAGACGCCTGTTACTACACCAGCTCTTCAGGAGACCCTGGCATAGTTCCTGAGCATATTTGGTACTCTAGCTCAGGCAGGGTTAATTCCACTTGCTCCTGCCACATCTCAGGTTGGGGGAGGAGCACAGACTCCCGCCACCCATACCCAGAGCAGCGGGTTAAGGTCGACCAGGTTCCAGAGATCATACCGATGCAGCCGGTAACTCCAGTTCAGCCCGAGGTTAGGGCAGCAGTTTCTGAGGAGGAGAAGCTCAGGCTTGAGATGTACAAGAAGTACCACCCTCCTACTTTCAGTGGCTTGGCGTCAGAGGATGCCCAGGGTTTTCTTGAGGAGTGTCACCGTATCCTCCGTACCATGGGTGTAGCAGAGTCTAGTGGGGTTCTTTCACTATGTTCCAACTTAGAGGAGCGGCCTATTAGTGGTCGCGTGCTTATGAGTTGGGTTGTCCGGCTGAGGCAACTTCACTCATAAGGTTCCATGATTGTGTTAGAGTATGCAGTTCACTTCAGCGATTTGGCTAGACATGCACCAGCCTTGGTTGCTACAGTTTGAGAGAGGGTGCGTCGATTTATCGAGGGGCTCAACCCCAGTCTCAGACTTAGCATGGCCTGAGAGTTGGAGATAGATATTGCTTACCAGTAGGTTGTGCGTATTTCTAGGAGATTGGAGGGCATGCTGACTCGGGAGACAGAGGAGAGAGAGGCCAAAAGATCTCGAGAGTCTGGCACTTATAGTGGTACTCATACCCCGGCGGCATCTCGTCATGGTAGGGGCTATATGAGTCACCCTGTTCATTCAACACATCCAGCCGCTAGTGGTATTCCGGCCACTCCGGCCCGAGCCAGTCATAGCAGTCACGCCCTCCGAGAGCTTGTTTTGAGTGTGGCGACACTCTCCATATGGTGAGGGATTGCCCCAGGCTTAGGAGGGGTGCACCTCCACAGACTACTCAGGCACCGCGTGCTCCACCGGGTCCCCAAGCTATGATTACAACACCAGCTACTACCCCACCTGCTCAGCCAACTCGAGGTGGAGGTCGGGCAGGTAGAGGTCGCCCTAGAGGGGAAGGCTAGGCCAGATACTATGCCCTTCCTGCTCGTATAGAGGCAGTTGTATCCGACTCTATCATTACATGTATTGTTCTGGTCTGTCATAAAGATGCGTCAGTCTTATTTGATCCAGGCTCTACTTATTCCTATGTGTGATCTTATTTTGCTCCATATTTGGGCATATCCCGTGATTCTTTGAGTTCTCTTGTTTATGTATCTACACCTATGCGTGATTCCATTGTTGTTGACCGTGTGTATCGATCGTGTTTGATTGTTCTTAGTAGTTTTGAGACCAAAGCCGATTTGTTATTGCTCAGTATGGTAGACTTTGATATTATTTTGGGCATGGACTGGTTGTCGCCCCATTATGCTATTCTTTATTGTCACGCCAAGACCATGACGCTGGCTATGCCAGGATTACCATGGTTAGAGTGGAGAGGTACCTTAGATTATACTCCGAGCAAAGTTATTTCATTTCTTCAACCTCAACGAATGGTTGAGAAGGGGTGTGACGCATATCTAGCTTATGTGAGAGATGTCAGTATTGATACCCCTACGGTTGAGTTCGTTCCAGTAGTGAGGGATTATCCCGATGTATTTCCAGCTGATCTTTCGGGCATGCCGCCTGACTGGGATATCGACTTTGGTATTGATTTGTTACCGGGCACTCAACCCATCTCTATTCCTCCATATCGTATGGCTTCTCCTGAGTTGAAGGAGTAGTTATAGGAGTTGCTTGATAAGGGCTTCATTCGGCCTAGTGTGTCACGTTGGGGGTGCTCCGGTCTTGTTTGTGAAGAAGAAGGATAGTTCTATGCTTATGTGCATTGATTATCGCCAGTTGAATAAAGTTACAGTGAAGAACATATATCTATTGCCTCATATTGATGACCTATTTGATCAGTTAAAGGGTGCCAGAGTGTTTTCCAAGATTGATTTGTGTTTAGGCTATCATCAGTTGAAGATTCGGGAGCCAGATATCCCGAAGATCGCTTTCAGGACTCGGTATGGTCACTACGAGTTTCTTGTGATGTCATTTGGGCTGACCAACGGCCCAGAAGCATTCATGCAGTTGATGCATAGTGTATTCCGGCCCTACCTTGACTCATTCGTCATTGTGTTTATTGACGACATTCTGGTGTACTCCCAGAGTCGGGAGGATCATGAGCAATACCTGAGGACTGTGCTTCAGATCTTGAGGGAAAAGAAGATATATGTAAAATTCTCAAAGTGTGAGTTCTGGCTAGATCCAGTGGCATTTTTGGGTCACGTAGTGTCGAGTGAAGTGATCAAGGTGGATCCGAAGAAGGCTGAAGCAATGCAGAGTTGGCCCTGACCGTCCTCAGCTACGGAGATCCGGAGTTTTCTTGGTTTGGCAGAGTACTCCGTCAATTTATAAAGGGTTTCTCATCTGTTGCAGCACCTATGACTAGGTTAACCCAGAAGGGTGCTCCTTTCAGGTGGACAGAGGAGTGTGAGGAGAGCTTTCAAAAGCTCAAGACAACTTTGACTACAGCCCCAGTATTGGTATTGCCTACAGGTTCGGGGTCTTATACTGTATATTATGATGCATCGCGGATTGTCCTCGGTACGGTGTTGATGCAGTACAGTAGGGTGATTGCCTACGCATCTAGACAGCTGAAGGTGCATGAGAAGAACTATCATGTCAACGACTTTGAGTTAGCAGCTATTGTTTATGCCTTGAAGATTTGGCGACACTATTTGTACGGTGTCTTTTGTGAGATCTACACTGATCACCGGAGTCTGCAGCATTTATTCAAACAGAAGAATCTTAACTTGCGTCAGCGGAGGTGGTTAGAGCTACTAAGGATTATGATATCACTATTCTATACCATCCCGTTAAGGCCAATGTGGTGGCCGATGCCTTGAGTCACCGGGCGGAGAGTTTGGGGAGCCTAGCATATCTACCAGCAGTAGAGAGGCCATTGGCTTTGGATGTTCAGGATTTGGCCAACCAATTTGTTAGATTGGATGTTTCTGAGCCGAGTCGAGTTTTGGCTTATGTGGTTTCTCAGTCTTCTCTTTATGATCGTATCAGGGAGCGTCAGTATGATGACCCCCATTTGCTTGTCTATAAGGATACGGTTCAGCACGGTGATGTTAAGGAGGTCACTATTGGAGATGATGGTGCATTGAGGATGCAGGGCAGGCTATGTGTGCCCAATGTAGATGGTTTGCGTGAGTTGATTCTCCAGGAGGCTCACAGTTTGTGGTACTCCATTCATCCGGGTGCTGCGAAGATGTATCAGGACTTGAGGTAGCATTATTGGTGGAGGAGAATGAAGACGGACATAGTAGAGTATGTAGCTCGTGTCTAAATTGCCAGCAGGTGAAGTATGAGCATCAGCGGCCAAGTGGTTTGCTTCAGAAGCTAGAGATTCCGGAGTGAAAATGGGAGCGGATCACTATAGATTTCGTTGTTGGGCTTCCACGGACTCAAAGGAAGTTTGATGTTGTTTGGGTGATTGTGGATAGGTTGACCAAGTCGGCTCATTTGATTCCAGTGATGAGTACTTATTCTTCCGAGCAGCCGGCTCGAGTTTATATCCGCGAGATTATCAGGCTTCACGGCGTGCCGGTATCTATCATCTCTTACCAGGGTACGCAGTTTACATCGCGGTTCTGGAGAGCTGTAAAATATGAGTTGGGTATTTGGTTTGAGTTGAGCACATCATTTTACCCTCAGACGGACGGGCAGTCCGAGTGCACTATTCAGATACTGGAGGATATGCTTTGGGCATGTGTGATAGAGTTTGGGGGGTTTTGGGATCAGTTCTTGCCACTTGCGGAGTTTGCCTACAACAACAGTTATCAGTCGAGCATTCAGATGGCAACGTATGAGGCTCTATATGGTAGGCAGCGTCGGTCTCCAGTGGGTTGGTTCGAGCCGGGCGAGGCTAGGCTATTGGCTATAGACTTGGTTCAGAATGCTTTGGAGAAGGTTAAGGTGATTCAGGATCGACTTCGCACAGCCCAGTCCAGACAGAAAATGTATGCGAATCGGAATGTTTATGATGTTGCATTCATGGTTGGAGAGCGGGTCTTGGTCTGGGTTTCGCCCATGAAGGGTGTCATGAGGTTCGGGAAGAAGGGTAAGCTGAGCCCAAGGTTTATTGGGCCGTTCGAGGTGTTGCGGCGAGTTGGGGAGGTTGCTTATGAGCTTGACTTGCCTCCTAGTCTAGCAGGAGTTCATCTAGTATTCCATGTTTCTATGCTCCGAAAGTATCACGCCGATCCGTCTCATGTGCTAGATTTCAGCCCAGTCCAGTTGGACAAGGATCCAACTTACGTTAAGGAGCCAGTGGCTATTTTGGACAGGCAGGTTCGAAAGTTGAGGTCAAAGAACATTGCTTAAGTGAAGGTTCAGTCGAGGGGTCATCCGGTCGAGGAGGCAACTTTGGAGACCTAGCATGATATGCACAGCCGTTATCCTCATCTTTTCACCACTTCAGGTATGTCTCTATGCTCGTTCGAGGATGAACGATTGTTTTAAGAGGGGGAGGATGTAACGACCCGACCGGTCATTTTGAGAGTATTATCCCCAATCCCCTATTTAGTTCTTCTCATGTATTATTTTATGCTTACGTGACTTGCCGGGAGGATTTGTTTTTGGTTTTGGAGTAAAATGGGATACTTAGTCCCTAAAATGGAAGCTTAAGTTCTAGGAATTTAACTGTAGTTAGAACTATGTGAAAACGACTACGGAATGGAGTTTCGTCAGTTCCGTTAGCTCCGTTGGGTGATTTTGGACTTAGGAGCATGTCCGAATTGTGAATTGGAGGTCTGTACCTGAATTAGGCTTGAAATGGCAAAAGTTGAATTTTTGGGAAGTTTGACCGGAAGTGGACTTTTTGATATCGGGGTAAGATTCCAATTCCGGAAGTTGGAGTAGGTCCATAATGTCGAATATGACTTGTGTGCAAAATTTGAGGTCAATCGGACGTGAATTGTTAGGTTTCGGTATCGGTTGTAGAAGTGTGTAGTTTCAAGTTCATTAAGTTTGAATTGGAGTGAGATTCATATTTTTAGTATTGTTTGATGTGATTCGAAGGCTCGACTAAGTTCGTATGATATTTTAGGACTTGTTGGTATATTTGGTTGAGGTCCCGAGGGCCTCAGATGAATTTCGGGTGGTTAACGGATTAGATTTGGACTTGTTGGAATTGCAGAAAATCTGGTGCATTAGCTGTTGGTTTCTTTCATCGCGTTCGCGAGAGAGATATCGCGTTCGCGTAAGGCATCTGGGAGGCCAGCTGGGTTTTGTTTTTCGCATTCGCTATGTGTTTCCTGCGTTCGCGAAGCTTTGGAGCATTGAGCCTACGCGTTCGTGTAGAGGAACGGGCAAGGGGGAGGGGGAGGGGTCACATGCATTTAGCCTACGCGTTCGCGATGAGGTTCCCGCGTTCACGAAGGGTCAGACTGTGTGAGCTTCTGCGTTCGCGATTGGGCCATCGCGTTCGCGAAGGAGGTTTTGGACTGAAGGAATTTTTATGCTTCGCGAACGCGAGGAGGCTTCCGCGTTCGCGAAGAAGGATTTCACTAGCTAGATATAAACATTTCAAATCGAGGGTTTTGCCATTTGTATCAAAACTTGAGATACATAGCTCGTATTTGGACGAGATTTTGAGGGATTTTCAGAGGCATCGATTGGGTAATGATTATTCACTTATTTTTGGTCATATTCCACTAATCTATCATTAATTTTACCTTCTAATTTAAGATTGGAGCTGAGAAATGTTGGAGAAAATGGGAAAAGTTCTTCAACCGTATGTCTGGGGTTTGATTGAGATTTTAGTATCGGATTTGAATAATTTTGGTATCGGTGGACTCGTGGTTGAATGGGGGTTCATATTGTTTGACTTTTACACGATTCCGAGACGGGGGCCCGGGTCAACCTTTTGGGGCGATTTTGAAAATTCTTGTTAAAGTCTTGATTTCATTAATTAGATTAGTTTATTATAGTTGTATTTATAGTATGTGATTGTTTTTGGCCAGATTTGGGCCATTCGGAGTCGGAAAGTCGAGGAAAAGGTGTTCTTGTAGATTGATTGAGTTTGGATCAAGGTAAGTGTCTTGCCTAACCTTGTATGGGGGAAATTCCCTTAGGATTTTGTACTGTTGTGATACTTCTGTGATATATGAGTGTCGTGTACGCGAGGTGACGAGTGCTTACACGAGCTAATTGGTATAAAACCCGATTTTTACTAAGAAGTAACCTGTTACATCTTAATTGAGTTATACCAACATGTGTAGTTATCCTGTTTAGCCTAATATCGCATGTCTACGTGTATTAATTGCTTATTTGAAACCTGTTCAGCATGTTTAGTTGATTTTCTGCTTTTCCTTGACTTGTATTTAGTCTTAAACTATTGGATTTCTTGCTGTAATTGTTGTTGTCCATCGATTTCGAGGTGTGTATTTACTTTTGGGACTACAAGGCGGTACCTCGGGAGATCCCCTGTCGCATATTTACTTTTGGAACTACGAGGCGATACCTCGGGAGATCCCCTAGCATATTTACTTTTGGGACTACGAGGCAGTATCTCGGGAGATCCCCTGTTGAGCATTTACTTTTGGAACTACGAGGCGGTACCTCGGGAGATCCCCTATTGAGCATTTACTTTTGGGACTACGAGACGGTATCTCGGGAGTGCCCTTGTTGTTTATCCCTATGTGATGTACTGTTATCTTTGTGTAGTTTCTCCTCGTTAAATTTCCAATCTCTTATTACATTGCTATATCTTCTGCCTTAAATTATTATATACCAGTAGGGCCCTGACCTGACCTCGTCACTACTCTACTGAGGTTAGGCTTGGCACTTATTGGGTACCGTTGTGGTGTACTCATGCTACTCTTCTGCACATATTTTGTGTGCAGACCCAGGTACCTTCTACCAGCCCCGCTATTAGCTGAGTGTACTTGCTGCTGCTATGGAGACTTCAAGGTATATTTTTCAGTGTCTGCAGACCTCGGAGTCCCCCTTTATTCCCTCCTATGTTGTTTTCTTTTTTGTATTTTCCTTAGACTCTTATGTATAGAGACACCTAGCTTTCTCTTAGAATCTTGTGACTTGTGACTACCGGGTCTTTGGGAATTGTTTATACTCGAGTGTTGGTTTACTTGTACATGCCGAGCGGCATTTTTCAGTTATATAGTTATCTGTTGAAGTTTAGTGGTTGATTCTGCTTTTATTTCAATTATTCCGCAATTGTTAGGCTTACCTAGTCATAGAGACTAATTGCTGCCACGGCATCTTACGGAGGGAGATTTGGGTCGTGACGACCAAGCGTGGTAAGCCAGAAAAATACCCTTTGCTGCCATCCTTTGAAGTTGTCTTCAGAAAATTTCCCCGGTTTCTCGACCGGTGGCACAACAGTTCAGCTTGACGAGGCTATCGTCGTTTTCGCAACAGTCGCAAAAGGATTTTCATTATCAATTGCCATTTCTCACTGTCAACAACAGAAGAGTTCAATTAATGGCAAAAAATAGAACAATAAACATTACTGTAATTAATGATAAATACTACGTTTAATAAATAAAATTAAAGTTTTTATATATTATTTCACATAAAACGATGAAATTTTTATATCTTCAAATCAGAATAGAAAAATTTAGAAGGAGTAGAAAACCACACAGGTTTTAATCTCCAAAAACAGAATACAGATTATAATATAAAAACTAATTTCCTTAAGATTGTTAGACTATCTGTATTACTATAATGAATAATAAAACCAGTAAACTTTCTGAAACCGAAAACAGAAACTGAAAGTTAGCAGCAACAGAATGTCGAAATAAGATCTAAAAATAATTTCGGAATAAATCGATCGCACTGAATGCACAGTGTGTACTTAAGAAAATTATTTCCCTCAAGTACCCGAGGTGCTAGAATATTATCCTCCCAGGATAGAACGATTTAACTCACCAGTGTATTGGTGCCAAAAACGCTGATGAACTGCGAACCACTCAATGGTTGTAAAACACATTGGAAAATTTTGTGCAGAAGAAGAAGAAGAAGATCAGAAAATTTCGTAAGGAAAGATTCTTGGATCAAGCCATATTTATAGCCATTTTCTGGCACTGTTTCTTAAAAGGGCGGGTCCTGAGTTATTCCAGGTTGAATTTTAGTTAATTAATTAAATTAATTAATTAAATAATTGAAAGAAATTTTGTCTAAAAAGAATAATCAATCAATCTTAATTCGAATCCGACCGAAGCCGAGCGAGCGACGACGTCGGCACGAGGCTTACTTTCTTTCCAACCCATTTAACACCAAGAGAAATGCTTTCTCAATATAAGCACATTCATTTTTCTTTCCACCACCAATGAAGGACACTTTGCTCTTTCCAAAGCAAAAGGGAGCTCACTTTCCCTCCACTTTCTTCCCTCAATTTCTCATTCACCAATCTTTTAATCCCAACAGTTAGTAGTAGTTTGCGCTCTTGTTCAAGCGTTGGTCTGAGCTAATCAAGCGCAGGATTGAAATATGCCTCTTCGCTAAAATTTAAATCTATATCTATACTATAATAAAAGTGGGAAGCCCTTAAGTCAAAAGTTAAATTACCTTTTTACCCTTTTAAAAATCTAATTACCCTACTTATTTTAATCTATACTATTTTATAAAATAAAAAAACAAATTTAACCATTTATTTAACAATATATTAACAATAATATTTATAATTTATAATGAAGAAAGTTATCGGATTTAACGTGTCCTTCTAAATATTAGTTGTGTTCATTCTGAATAGTCACTAACTATTCCTAACAACCGTTGGATGCCTTTCACGATTAAAACAAAGCCCTCACTATAAAAGCCTTTATATAGCCGCCAATAATGATCATACATAAGAAGTAAAAGAGCAGTTCAGCATTGCATCAATTGGGGATATAATTTTCATCTATTTGTATCACATGAAAATTTTGTATCCTAAAGTCTAAAGATGGTTTCATAACACGTTAACAACGCCTTATTTATATTCTTGTACAATTTCATACTTTTAGATTATCTTTTAACATGTCTATAACAATGTAAGGATAGTAGTATTCCAGTTACTTAAAGTCTTCGTTATTGTGTAAGCACACAAATATACGGAGAGATTTGGAAAAAATACGGATGCATTTGGGTAATATGAAACGATGGTTAAAAAAGAAGAGAAAGGTGGTGGATGTGGCAGTTATAGAATTTAGTATGCAATCGATTATGATGACAAATGGCGACGAATAAAATTTGAATGCAGACTACCCACGTTTACATTTTTTTGGGGGACAGTTCGTGCAAGGCCATTGAATACAATTTCATCTCATATTCGCCTCAAGCAATTGTCACACCCCTTTTCTACCCACAAAATAATATTATGTGGATTAAAGGGTTTTTCCAATTAAAGTGACAAAATTAAGTATAAATTATTTTATTTACAGAGTCGCCACTTGAAATTGATTTTGTTGGTGTTCCAAGTCACCTTTTATTTGAATCCCTAGTCAAAGGAAGATTTGACTCTATTATTATTGGTCTGCGAAAATAAAATCCGAGCAAAGAATTCTGTTGACCGGGGAGAAGGTGTAAGACATTCTCCGAGTCCCTTGGTTCTAGCACGGTCGCTTTTATTGACTAAACATTGGCTTGAATTATTTTTGGATAAAGTGTGTATTATTTGCCTTAAGTTACTATTGTCTAGTACCGCTTAATAATTAATAATTTTGGCCTAGGAGCGTGCAAGCACACAAGGTCCTTATTTGATTATATGTACTAAAACAAAGAACGTGTCGATACACATAGTTTAAATACAATTAAAATTGAAGGAGTCAAGGAGAGGAGGTGCACACATGACCATTTTATTACTAAAATAACTAAGGATCATGTAAGAACACATGATCAATATTTGAAATTATTAAGAAAGAAAATTATTAAGTTATTTTAATAATAAGTTAAAAAGAACTGATTATTTTTAAAACTACTTCAATAAATTAGGATGTAAGAACTTAATCAACTTTTGTTTTTTAAAGGAGTTGGACCACTGACCTATGTCACTTACGTTGGGCCTAGTAGAAACTAAACTTCCAGCCAACCCACTGCCAGATCCTTTTTTATCAATTTTGCATTTTTATTGAATAGAGCAAAATACTACAAGCAATTAAAGAAAAAAATATAAATAAAGTAAGACAAAATTAATATATAATATTCCTTTTAATTCCAAATAAATGACCCCATGATTTAAATAAAATGATTAACTCTTAGACACGTAAACTCTATTCACTTTGACCAAATAACAATGATTTCCAATTTTAAATACCATGACAAACATGATGTCTAAAGCTCAATATTTTAATTCTTTAAACCTTCTTGACAGTGAGCAAATTACTAACACAAGCTAATTCCATAACTCAATACCTATGATCTTAACAAACTAATAAATACTATATCATGGAGAGCTAACCTTTACCAACTCTAAACCTCTTTACAAACTCCAAACAATAAGCTTGAAAAAATAACTCCATGTAATCTTTAATATTACTAAAGTTTTCTAATCCGGGTATCAAGAGTAATACTTCCAATGAGAGTCGGACAAAGCTCAATGATGAACCTAATAGGCATTCAAAATAACTCTATGGCTACGTTCCTATCCAAACAGTGGCAAATGAAACTCCAGAACTTAAACTTCACACAAAGATGGAATCGTTTAAAGTTTTGCATACACAATCTACTTATTAAACATAAAGGCCATCAAAAGTTTAACAAAGCAATCCTCAACTCAATAATAGATAAATAAAGTTACCGAAAATAATCACAAGACCTTCTACACATCTATTATTGATACATGAAAGCAAACAAATTCATAAGCCGACATTCGGATGAATTTGAACACTTGAACATTTATTCCAGTCAACTTGAGGGATATTTAAAGCAGTCTGGACAGAATATTTTCAAAAGCTCAAAATACACTGAAGAACTCAAATTGCTTCACTTGCATTAATTATTGATCAAGGATCTCACTACATTAAAGGAATTACTTGGATAGCAGAAAAAATGCCAGCAATGGATGCATTAAAAATCAGCAGCAGTGACAATAACAAAACAGCAAAGGGACAGCAACAAACAACAGAAAAAGAACCAGATAAACCAACCCGAATAGACCTCGAAGCTCAACAAACTTTCAAAGAAGAAAAACCCCAAAAAAACTAAACTTCAAGGACCTTTGTTCTTTTTAGTATTTTAGTTCAGAAAACTCAATTAAAAAAAGCTCTTAAACTCTCTGTTGTTTTTGTGCTCAAAGTCTCTCTCATGTATATTGTGTGTAAAGATCCTTCAGAATGTGTAAGATCGAGTGTGTGCGCCTTTTTCAGTGAGTAAGGATCCCTATTCTAAGTGTAAGAGAGTCTCTTTTATAGGAGAAAAGCAGCCCTTTCAATAGGCAAATAAAGTCAGATTTTTGGACAGATTTTTGTTCACCAAAAATCTGTCCAAAAGACTGACTTTGTGTGCTAAACACTATTCAAGGTCTGTCCCAAAGGTGAAGGACAGCCTGAAAATTTGCTGTGTCAGAAGGAAGGAGAAAAAATGTCCTTTCAGCCACCCTACTAGTAAAAGTAAGCTAGTATTATCCTATTTTGTGATAAAATAAACTAAACTTCAGATTTTAACCATCAACAATAAACTACTTACTCAACACAGATCAAACTTTGACAACTATGAACTGACAAAGCATAGACGAGACTAAAAATGTAATTGAACTAAGTATTCAAACCAACTTGATGGGAATGAATTCGATTTGTGCAAACTACTTACTAAATAAACAACTAAATTCACAAACTAATGCTTAAAACAGAACGAGCATCGTTAACAATCGAACAACGACTAACAACAACTAAATAATCGACTAACTAAGTGAACGATTTAACTAATAACTAAAGATCATGTTTAAATCAATAACAAATCTAACAAACCACTAACAAGTATGCTTGAAGAGATGACGATTATACCTAACAAGTATGTTTGAAGTCGTTCGAGCCACGAGAAGACGCCGGAGATGCTAAAAGGCGACTACCCGACTCCGAAACGCATGTTTCTTTCGGGTAGATGCTAGAACGAAATGCGTTTCAGCATCTCGCTAAAAGAAACGAGTGTCTTTGAGTCGAAAAATAGCTAAGATGGGGGTTCGGGGCATTTTGGCGGTGGTGAGGCAGTGGAGCCGTGGCGGCGGTGAGGAGCGGGCCGGCGGCGACGGAGATTTTGGGGGTANAGCCGCGGAGGCAGTGAGAGCGGCTGGCCGGAAGCGACGGGGATTTTTGGGGTGAAATGGGTAGGAAACGATAGGTTTCACGGAGCTCTATCCATTCATGTATGTGTTGTAGGGTGGTGTTGACCGGAGCTTCAAGAATTTGGACCAAATATTGGCGGCTAAAGTTTCCTAGATCTAAAATTCAAGGAGTTTGAGGGGTTTTTGAAGGAATTGGTTTGGAGATATGGGAAGAGGAGGTTGTGGAGATTACATGGTGTTAATTTGGAGGTGTTTGGAGGTGGTCCGCCGCCGGTGAGTGATTTCCGACGACGGCGGAGAGAAGAGAGAGAAGAGAGAGAAGAGAGAGAGAGAGAAGAGAGAAAGAGTTATGGGGGAAATGAGAAAAATTTTCAAATTTTTGAGGCTTTAAATACCTCTTGAGAGATCAAATATGAACCATTAGATCAAGAGGTGATCAATGGGTGAGATTTGATCTTGGGTCACTTAATGAAACGACGTAGTTTTGAGCAAAACTACGTCGTTTCGAACCCTTTCAAGGGCAGCCCCTTATCTTGCACTTTTGGCCACTTTTTCTTTCAAATTTGACCCAATTTCTTTCTTAATCCTACTTATTAAACTAAATTTATACAAATAAATAAATTAATTAAGTAACTTATTCAAATGATCAATTAACTAGATTAATTCACCAATTGAATAGTTAGTTAATTCCTAAAATTCACAAATAAAGAAAGAACTATTTTTTGGTATTTTTATGATAGGAAAAATGCAATCAAAGACACAAAAATTGGGAAATATAATTAAAGCAACAAAATACTAATGACTTTAGGAGGTGTTAAAACAGTACAAAAATTAGGTATTCACATCAATAAGGGCGTATTATGTGTTCATTTGATGAAGAGATCTGTCATATTAAGCTTGTAACGACATCCATATATTTGATTGATTTTCTATTAGTAAAAATCACCAGAAAAAAAAAATTATGTAGCAAACTGCCGCATAATATACAAATATTCCTTGATTTTTTCAAACCTCACTTTTTTTCTTTTCATCAAGAACTGTTCTTTTTCGATTTTGTGGGCATGGAATAGATTATATATTAGCACCTCATAAATAAATAAAAACCACTTAAATTACATATAATATGACTAAGTATTTGATTGTTTATTTTGTAGGCTCTGAAAATATCCTGTTAATTTGAGCTTAAATTATCAAGTCGCTTACCAATGATCATATCGTCATTATTTACGGTTATTCTTTAACATTTATTTTATTGCATAAAAATATATTTTAACTAATGATCTTATGTGGTTATTAAAAATTAGATTAAAATGAATCGAGTTACATCCCTTAAAAGTTAGATTACATATTTAAATTTCTTAATTAAAAACCTAAATATCCTAATTAAAAAAAATATGCCTACAAATAGCCTCAACCCAACGTCTGGTACTCCTCACTAAAAGTCAAAACCATTCATTCAAAACCTTTTCTTCTCAAGGCCGATTAATATTTTTTTATCTATGCATGGAGTAACTATATTTTGGAATAAATAGAATAAGTTAAGAGCAATTAATAAATAATCATGGTAAGTTATTTCTCCTTTCACTAGAGAAGCCTTTTAAATTTAAAATTTTCGTTGATGCATCAAGCTCGAATTCTCTATTGCTTATCGATCGACAAGATCATCATTGCCACATAGCTAAGGTATGAAGAAAAAACATGAGACTTTCTATGTGAAAGGCTGCAAAGGGAATGCACTGAGCCTCGTTGGAAAGCTAGAAGGTTTTTTTCCTTACAAGATATGACTTTGAATATGGGTATGACCACAACGTCAAAGCAACAAATCAAATGAAACTGGCAAAAAGTTTCGAGTTTTATTTTGTTAAACTCATACCTCTTAGATTTTTAATTTTCTAACTATGTGATTTAAAAAAAATCAAATACATGTTTGTTGTGTTAAGGAACAACATATTAGTTATTTTTATAATTAGCTTTGTAATTCTATTGCTAAGTTGAAATTCATTAGTTGACTTATACTATGGTCTATGCATAAGAGTTTGAAACTTTATGTTTAAGTTAAAGGATGATATAAAGTGGAGTATTTTATTTGGAGGGATCACGTCCAAACTTTTTTTTTTTTTTTAAGATTATGATAATAAATTATATTTGTATTTTAATATTATAAGCTTTTCGGAATACACATGATTCTCGAAAATTACATCAATATTATTTAAACATATTATTCTTTTTGCATAGATTCACACACATATCGACTATTTAAATAAAAAAAATAGAATGACATGCATAAATCAACAAAATAAAGATAATTTTATGAGTAAAGATAAGATTCTTATGCTTTTATGATGTAGTTTGCATGTAGTAATAGTGAAATTACTTATTGGAGGACGGAGCAGGAGAAAAAAAAAATAATAGTTACAAAAAATATAAATTAAAATTACACAAGTTGTTTTTTATAAAAAGTTCCTCTGATATACTATATAGATAAGTTAATGTAATTTTAAATATATAAGTATGATCATATAACTCTACTTTATGGAAAGATGTTAATGAAAATGATGGTAAAATTTTTGAAAAAATTGAAAGATCGTGATAAAACAATCATATGATTTTCTAATGTTAGAATCTCAATCTACAAAGATAGTACACCAACCATCTTATGTACTCATATATCTTATTATTATGTAGGAGTGAAATTATATGAAATATTTTGATTTTGTTTAGGTGGAGAATTTTGACAACAAGAGTCCTGATAATGACAAAGCAACCCAAATGAATGAAAGAAATATGCACCATGAATATTATTTATAAAAATATATTAGGTGAGATACGCTTCATTACATATTTTTATCTCATAAAATCTAAAAAAGTAAAAGAATGATATATATCTAATTAGACTTTGATTGTATTATTTTATAAATTATGATCTAATAACTCGCACTACACGTGCCAGAAACTATTACTTTAAAAAGTCTAAATAGGTTTTAAATGGTACTCTTAAAGTCGGCTACCCAGTGCAATTCCTACTCTATGGCCTCATTAGACTCAGAGACTGCTCCGTGAGGCTGACTTTAAAATATAGGAGAACTACATAAATATGTCAAAAATAGATATTATTTATCAATAATTAGCCATTAAGTCATGCTATCAAAAATAACCAGAAAAAGTTACTAATAATATAGTAAAAATTGTACAGGGCGTCCTATTTGGTCGCCCCCATTTAATATATACTCAATTTTAAAAAAAAGTTTTAACTTGTACCCGCTTTTTAAACAACTTCAGGCATCTTTCTCCTCCCCCTTCTCCTCCTTCATTTTCTTCTTCTCTTTCTTCTTCTTCTTCGGGTGACAATGATTTTATATGATGGTTGTGAACATATTTTAATGTAGTTTATGATGTTTTACAATGGTAAGCTGTTATGATGCTTTATTTTTTGCTATTGCTTAGGGTTTCTTCTTCTTCTTTTTCTTAATTGCAAAATGGGTTCATTAGATTTATTATTGTTTTGATAAATTGATGATTAGAGTTTGTTCCTGATGATATTTGGAGGTTATGTTTCAAATTTGAGCTCATTTGGAGTAGATTTAAGTATTAAATCGTAAATTAGATTGTTATAATTCAAAGAACAAATTTTTGTTTCTGGGCAATTTGCACTTCAGGCCTATTTGGCCTTAAGTGCATAAAAACGTTGGTTACACTTCAGACCTTTTGGCCTTAAGTGCATCTGAAGTGCAAATTTTCACTTCAGACTTATTGGCCTTAAGTGCATCTGAAGTGCAATTTTTCATTTCAGACTTATTAGTCATTGGTTGCACTTCAGAGCTGAAGTTTGTGTGCAGACTTAGAACTTCAGCTGTAAGAATGCTGAAGTTCAGCAAATATAAACAAAAACTTCAGCTCCTAGAATGCTGAAGTTCAGCAAATACAAAACAAACTTCAGCCCNGTGTGCAGACTTAGAACTTCAGCTCTAAGAATGCTGAAGTTCAGCAAATATAAACAAAAACTTCAGCTCCTAGAATGCTGAAGTTCAGCAAATACAAAACAAACTTCAGCCCTAGAATGCTGAAATTCAGCAATTACAAAATAAACTTCAGCTCCTAGAATGCTGAAGTTCAGCAATTACAAAACAAACTTCAGCTCCTAGAATGCTAAAGTTCAGCAATTGCAAAACAAAAATTTCAGCCAAACATGCTGTAGTTTTATTGAGCTGAAGTTTGTCATTGCACTATGAACTGAAGTTTGCGTGATTGCCTTTGCAAGTCAGGCCAAACTTCAGGCACAAATATCTGAAGTTTTGCTACACTTCAGGCAAAACATTCTGAAGTTCAAACTTGAGACATAAATTTTTGCTACTTCAGGCCCGTATGTCTGAAGTTACCCGAAAAGTGGGTACACTTGCAGTTTTTTTTCCAAAGCGGGTATAAGTTAAAAATTGACCCAAAAACTAGATATAGATGCAAATGCCCCAATAATATATAATATTTAAAAACTCTAAACAAAAAAGGAATTGTTGCCAAGATTTGCTCCAGCGCAACCCTTAATTTTCCACCTACCCTCTAATCATTCACATACATGTTTCTTAATTGAACTAATCCATTATTTCCATAATGTTTCTGAATCCTCGTCAGGAGAGAGCAAATCATACGATAATATTTCTCAGACATTAATATCTTTAAAATAGTAACGATTCAAACATGTTTTTTAGTTGTTGTGAATTTTTCGTGCTTCGCGCGGTCTTAAGAAAAAACTACTTTATACATCACTTAAAAATTACAAAACAAAGCAATAAATAAAAGGTAAGACATACATATGAAAAAATAAACTATTAAATTGTTTTGGAAACTTTACGATAGTTGTATTATCTTGCTTAGTAAATAATTTGGTTACAATACATTATTTAGAAAAATAGTTCTTCATTTCCTATATATGCGTATATAAAAATGTATTGAATACATGATTTTCTCTACTTTGAATTTTAAAAATAGGGTAAAAACGAAATTAATCAAATTAGGAAAAACAAAAGACAAAACAATGCCAAATTGTCATCTTCAAGGACAGAATCAATTATCAAACCCAAAATTTACATATTTATTCTTTTTATCTTTCCTTCTCTTCCCTTTATTCCTATTTTCCCCTTTATTTTTCTTCTATCTTTATTAGTTGCCTATTTTTGCTTACTCTATTTATTATTTGCTTCGGAATGGTATCCTTTTGCAGTTGAAAAAGAGCTTTACTTTTAATTAATAGTTGCAATTTCCAAGGTCATTGAAGGACCCATTGTAGTGTTTAAAAATTTGGTAGCCTGAACACTTGCAACTAGTTATGACAAAATAGAATTAGAAATCTTACTCAAACATTGTTAAATTGTAAGTATTTGAAAAACACAAACCTAAAGAAGGATTCAATTTTACCTATTGTGATTTGTGAGTAGTGACTTGTTGCCTGAACATTTTTTAGTTGTTATTGCTTTTATCATTACTTTCTTCTCGTGCAAACCAACTATCAAGTTTCGTAGGAATATTTATTATTGTATTGTTGTAACGACCCGACCGGTCGTTTCGAGAGTTATAGCCCCGTTTCCTCCATTTCTACTTCTTTTTGTGTTCTTCAGCTATATTATGATATGTCAGGTTAGTTGGTTCGGGTCCAGAGTAGTTTCAGAGTGAATTGAGACACTTAGTCTCCTTATTAAAAGCTTAAGTTAGAAAAGTCAATCGGATGTTGACTTATATGTAAACGATCTCGGATTTAAATTTTGATGGTTCCGTTAGCTCCGTTAGGTAATTTTGGACTTGGGGGCGCGTTCGGAATGAGATTTGGAGGCCCGTGGTAGAATTAGGCTTGAATTGGCGAAAGTTAGAATTTTGGCGATTTTGGTCGGTAGTGAAAATTTTGATATCGGGGTCGAAATAGAATTCCGGAAGTCGAAATAGGTTCGTGGTGTTATTTTTGACTTGTGTGTAAAATTTGAGGTCATTCGGACGTGGTTTGGTTGGTTTCGGCATTGGTTGTCGAATTTAGAAGTTTAGAAGTTCTTAAGCTTGAATCCGAGGGTAATTTGGTGTTTTGATGTTGTTTTGAGTGGTTCGAAGGTTCGACTAAGTTCGTATGGGGTTATATGACTTGTTGGCATGTTTGGTTGAGGCCTCGAGGGCTTCAGGTGTGTTTCGGGTGGTTAACAGATCAAGTTTGAAGTTTGGAGAATTGCTGAAGTTGGCCTGTTGCTGGTGTAATCGCACCTGCGAGGGTATTGCCGCAGGTGCGGTGGGACGGACGCAGGTGCGGGAGTGTGTTGGACTGGGGAGAACCGCAGGTGCGAGTGGGTGTGTGCATCTACGAGCCCGCAGAAGCGGAAGAGAGGAGGTCAGGCAGTGGCCGCAGGTGCGAGGTCTTTTCTGCACCTGCGTGGTCGCAGAAGCGGATAGGGAGCACAGGTGCGAAGTCGGGGACTTAAGCGATTTTCCGCAGATGCGGAGGTTATTGAGCAAAAGCGAGACTGCAGGTGCGCATTCTGAGCTGTAGGTGCGAAAAGCCTGGGCAGAACCTATAAATAGAAGTTCACGAATGTTTGCTCATTTCCACCATTTTCAAGTCGGACCTTGGAGCTTTTGGAGTGATTTTGAAGAGGATTCAAGGGTTTTTCAGTGAGGTAAGTTGCTTGAGCTCTAACGCTCCTAACTATGGTGTTTTTTCGTTGTTTTCTCATCTAATTAGTGGTATTTAGGAGTGAACATAGGGGGTTAGGGCTTGGGATTTTGGAGAGGGTAATTTGAGGATTTGAGGGACCAAATGAGGTCGGATTTTGATAAATTTCATATGGTTAGACTCGTGAGTGGATGAGCTTTCAAGTTTTATGACTTTTGTCACATTTCGAGATGTGGGCCCCGGGGTCGGGTTTGAACCGATTTCGGATTCTGGCTATAATTTGGTATTTTTCTTGTGGAATTGATTCCTTTAGCCTATATTGATCATATTGTATTGCTTGTGGCTAGATTCAGGATATTTGGAGGCTGATTTGAGAGGCAAAGGCATTGCGGAGTAGGAGTTTTGCTCGGATTGAGGTAAGTAACAGTCTTAAATCTGGTTTTGAGGGTATGAAATCCCGAGAATTTGTACGATGTGAATATTTGGAGGTGACGCACATGCTAGGTGACGGGCGTGCGAGCGTGCACCGTGAGGGATTGTGACTTGGTCCGTTCCGTGAGACTGTAAAGTCGAATGGCCATTGTTATTACTTATTTTTCCTTGTCTTTGAGCAATTGATTGCCTTTCATGTTAGAAACCATACTTAGGCCATATGATATCACTATTAGGACCCGCAGCGGTCGTATACTTGTTGAATTGACTATTAATTGCTGTCTTGTACTCAGTCACAGTCTTATTGTGTGTTATATCTTTGTTTCCTCTTATTTCTTGTTGATACTTGTTGTATTCCCTGTTTGTGCTAGTTATTATGATATTCTGTGAGCCCGAGGGGCTGGAAAGATTAGTGACTGAGATAGGGCCTGAGTGCCGGTTTGAGAGCTATGTGAAATATATTAGATCGGGCTGCACACCGCAATAATATTGGATCGGGTTGCATGCCGCAACAAGCCTTCGGGCCATATATTGGATCGGGCTGCACGCCGCATCAGTACTTGGATTGGGCTGCACGCCGCATCAATATATAGATCGGGCTGCACGCCGCAACAGTATTGGGTCGGGCCGCAGCAATATATAGCGCTTGGGCTGTAGGAGCCCCTCCGGAGTCTGTACACCCCTAGTGAGCGCAGGTACCTTTGATTGTGAGTATTGAGGCTGAGAGCCGAGTGATTGAGCTGTTGAGATAGATGAGTGACAGTAGCCCTGTGAGGCTGTACTTGCTCTTATTTTGCTGTTGCTCTTCATTGCTAATTGTTGTTGTTGTGAAATTTTCTGGAGGACTTATATTGTTATACCTGAGCTCGAAATGTTTTGATTTAAAACACCAAATTGAAAGCATGCCTACTTTTCTTGCTGAAATTACTGAAATGAGCTGCATTTGTGTAGCTCGTCACTGCTTCTCAGTTCCTTATTTAATTTTGTTACTTACTGAGTTGGAAGTACTCACGTTACTCCCTGCACCTTGTGTGCAGATTCAGGTGAGAACGTTCGCAGAGATCGTTGAGTCCATGCACTTGTGGTTGTCGGAGACATACGAGGTAGCTGCCGGCGTCCGCATCCCTTGATTCTCCTCTATTATTATCTTTTCTTTCTGTTTGGGTATTATTTGAACATTGCAAACTCTGATTCTAGTCTGGTTTAGATGTTCATGACTTGGTGACACCCCTATGTCGGGCTATCTTTTCCGCATTTCTATTTTGAGTTGAACTCTATTATGAAGATTTTATTATGAAAAGCTTTGACTTATCTTTTAAATGAAATATCGATGTGTTTTGGAAATGTGTCGGCTTTTCTAATACCACGATAGGCGCCATCATGCACGACGGGTTAGATTTTGGGTCGTAACAATTGTTGAATGTTTCAAATCTGCAGATTCCAAGTCTAAAATTTTCACCATTTTTGTGACTGATCAGAATATAAATAAGTTATGACAATCCTTTCAAACCCAAGTGTATTTCGATATATTATTACTAACCTTCTGAGAAACCGAAGAACATCCCTAAGAGATTGGAACAAAAATATCTCAAACTTCTTCGACTTCACTTTTCGATCCTGACCCCTCGGACTTCCTCCATGAAAGTAGAGCTTTTTCAACCTTCTTTTTCATATAGCACTAAATCCTCTTGAAATTTTCTTACACCCTGGATTTCAAGCAGTACATAACTACATATTAATAAAGGGTTTTTGAATTTTAAACATAAATTGGTGAAAAGAATGGAGGAAAAAAAGCCTGATATATTCAATTGTGAATTTTATTCATACCTGGATATAGTCATCGCAGTCAAAATCCCGAGGAAACAAACACATGCCATATTATTACTTCTCACTTATCAACATAGTGAAATAGAAAACTTTCAGTTTATAAATTGATTAAACCACGTACCATGACATATTAAATTAATTACCAATCAAAAATTATTATATTTACCAAAAATTGAACAACGGCACTGAAAAAACTTGTCACTATCAATAGGAAAAGAACTAACTTTTTACATATTTAATATAATCAAACAAAACGTATATTATTTCATCAAATCAACACAAGAAAAAAACTCATAAATTTATCATACCAAGCTTACAAGCACAAAAAATAGTGTCCAAGTAGAAGGATTGGAAGCCTAAAGAATATTGGGGTTTTGGTTTGATCTAGCGTGTACTTCGACTAACTGGCTAGAGGCACAAATAGATGGTATTTCTTGTCTTTTCGGATATGCTTTCATTTTATACATGGAGTCTAATGGAAAACAAAGAGGCCCTCTTTGCCTTTTCTTTGAAACGGGCTGCGTTAAATATTCTTTAATACACCGTTTCACGCAAAATTGAATGGCGGCCTCTTAAATTATATGGAGTAATGCATGCACCGTTACATTATGGAAGTAGAAAACAGATATTGAACACGCAAAATTAAAAAAAAAAAAAGAAGCAAAAAAATGAGAAAAAAGATAAATGGCTTTCTTGATCATATAGAGGTGCCACGTAACTTTTTAATTGCCCTGCTTTATATTAATATGTATAGATGTAACTAAGGCAACATGTTATTTATATGTTTGTAAAATTAATTCTCCTTCCTGTCATCTCTTTTCCTCTCTCCTTTTTGGTTTATTCAATTCGATGGTTCTATAACTGGATGCTTGTATTTGAGAAAAAGATTGATTAGTAACCATCCTTACAAAGTCAATAATTATTCAAGGGGAAATCACTATCAAAATTAATGTCTATGATTGAAATTCGTTAAAAATACATAGATAAGGCAATATACATTATTGGAGGACGATTGACGTCATTTAAACTAGTTTAGACTCAAAATTCGTAGTTAAAGTCGAGTTTAAAATTTTCTCTGCGACACTTGTATCTCACACACAAGTATAACAAAGGCATAGCATTAGCATGTTAAATGCAACATAAAAATCATGTAAAAATGCATGACCAACATAAAGGATTGACATGCATATTCGAGAATGTCACCCTCATACTCCACATTTTATCACAATAACAATATCCACCCTTATCGCTTCGCCCCTCACACAATAACAATATTCGCCCGTATCGCTCCACCCTGACACAATAATAATATCTGTCATAATAGTACGGTAAAAATCTCGTGCCACACCCAACCAAGCCTCCCAACATATCCGCATGTACCATAATCACAACAATGCAATGAGCCAAATCATCATCAGAGACATACACTCATAATTTATCAATAACATACACAAGAACGTGAAAAATAAATGAATGTGTATAGGGGTTCAACATATAAAGTATGACTATGGCTAAATTAATTTAGCAATCAAGTTCAAGTAGTCATACAAATGATCACATGTATGTCTAGCGCCCCAATCAAGGCACAACATCAGAATAAGTATGGATGTATGTTCATAACATACATGTATCTACGTCCGAGGCAAGTATAGCATAAATATCAAGATTAGTTCATCATGTTCAAACTAAGGAACCAACAACCTTAACATTAGCTCTAGCATGGTTTATTATGCTCACGCAGTCAATTATTTGAATAATACATAGAATCAAGTAGAACACACAATCAAATAAGGCATAAAGTAATCTAGAATCTATCCCGAGCACAAATACACATGACACATGTATATACGCTCTTCACCTCATATATACGCTCTTTACCTCATATATACATCACCCTCGCATGTAGCAAATAATATCAATTATTAAGAAAAATTTCCTCAACCAAAGCTAGTGAAGACACTTACCTTAAACAAGCCAAATCAATACTCTAAAAATACCTTCCGCGCGAATTCACCTCCAAACGGCTCGAATCTAGCCAAAAACAACTCAATAACATCAAATGAAGCCATATGGAACAACCCCAAATAATAAAGGTCGAATTAATCAAATACTCAAAGTCAACCAAAAAGTCAATCCGGGTTCAGACTCCGAAACACGACAAAACTCACAAATCCCAAATATCTATTCGAATACGAGTCCAAATATATAAGTTTCATCCAAAATCAACTCCAAATCGGGGTTCAAATCTCCATTTTTCACTTTAGAAAAGTTTTGCCAAAATCCCTAATTTCACTTTAAAAAATTATATTTTAGATGTAGAAATCCATGGGGAATCAATATTTATATATAACTAAACCCAAATAGAAATTACATACCCATAAAGTAGTGATAAATATCTGCTCAAAAATTGCCTCTTCCCGATCTCCAAAACTTTATGAGAAAAAATGACTAAATCCCGAAATAAATAAAAACATACAACAACTTTCCTAGCCCGAGTCAGATGCTAGATTATCCCAAAAATTACTTTTGATAAGCCCAATATAATCCTTATAAAATTTCACCCAAGATAGCCTTTTGAATCACCCAATTTGGCCTTAAAACGAGAGAGATATGATGTTTTGAAGTTTTAAAGTAAGTCTGATATTTATGGACGAACTCAGGATCATAACCTGTATTTTCGGAATTGTTGCACCAGAAAATTACCAATTGAAAAATCTTCGTTTTAGTACCCAAAACTCATTCGGCACATCCCGAATACAAACCATATATGCATTTCAATCATAAAACATGCTACAAACCTGCACCGAAAGGAGGTCGTCTTAACCCGATATTGACCGTGATCAAACTTTAAATTCTTAACTTAATTAGTCTCTCAACCAATAAGCTAGAACACACCCGAGCCCCTCAGGACCCCATCCAATCATGCCAAAGAGTACAAATACATTATTCAAACTTATCTAAAGCCTCAAAACACCCATGGAAATATCACAACAAAGAATCAAGGCTCAAACGAAATAGAATGTCACGACCCAAAACCTAATCCATTGTGATGGCACCTATTGTGGTACTAGGCACGCCGACCTTTCCAAAACACTTTCCAAATTTAACAGAAAAGAGTTAAAACATTTAAAATAACCGGAGTTTCTCATAAATACGGGGGTAAAACCCAAATAAAATATAAGTGTGAAAACATAGCCCTATATCGGGGTGTCACTAAGTCATTAGCAACTAGACTCTTAATCTAAAATACAGTGTCTACAATAGTCTGCGTCTAGATATCAATATATAGAAAGAAAGATAATGAGGAGGGAGCACAAGGTCTGCGAACACCGACAGCTACCTCGTAAATCTCCGGAAGATCAACTGCGCATGAACTCAATGACCTCCACGTCCAACCACACCTGAATCTACACACAAGGTGAAGGGAGTAACGTGAGTATTTCCAACTCAGTAAGTAACAAAATTAAATAAGGAACTGAGAAGCAGTGGCGAGCTACACAATTTCAGTTCATTTTAGTAATTTCGGCAATAAACGTAGCCATGCTTTCAATTCGGTGTTTTAAATCAAAATATTTTGAGTTCAGGAACAACAATATAAGCCCTCTAGAAAGTTTCACAACAACAACAATTAGCAACGAAGTGCAACAACAAAAATTAGAACAAGTACAACCTCACATGGCTACTATCACTCATATATCTCAACAACTCAATCACTCGTCTCTCAGCCTCAATACTCACAATCAAAGGTACCTGCGCTCACTGGGGTTGTACAGACTCTGGAGGGGCTCCTACAGCCCAAGCGCTATATATTGCTACGACGTGCAGTCCGACCCAATACTACTGTGGTGTGCAGCTTATCCATATATTGCTGCGGCGTGCAGCCCGATCTGATATATGGCTCGAAAGCTTGTTGCGGTGTGCAACCCGATCCAATATTGCTGCGTCGTGCAGCCCGATCCAATATATCTCACATAGCTCTCAACCCAACACTCAGGCCCTACCTCAGTCACTAACCTCTCCAGCCCCTCGGGCTCACAGAAAAACCTTTGAATTCCTTTCAAAGTCACTCCAAAAGTTCCAAGGTCCGACTTGAAAATGGTGGAAATATGATACAATTCGCGAAGTCTTCTATTTATAGGTTCTGCCCAGGCTTTTCGCACCTGCGGCTCAAAATGCGCACCTGCGGTCTCGCGTTTGTGTAATAACCTCCGCATCTGCAAAAAATCACTTAAGTCCCCAACTCCGCACTTGCGCTCCCTATCCGCTTCTGCGACCTCGCAAGTGCGGAAAAGACCTCGCATCTGCGGCCACTGCCTGACCTCCTCTCTTCCGCTTTTGCGGGAAACTACCCGCTTCTGCGGGCTCGCAGATGCGCACACCCACTCGCACCTGCAGTTCTCCCCAGTCCAACACACTCCCGCACCTGCGTCCATTCCACCGCACCTGCGGCGTCACATCTGTGGCAATGCTCTCGCAGGTGCGATTACACCAGCAACATGTCAACTTCAACAATTCTCCAAATTTCAAACTTGATTCGTTAACCACCCGAATTACACCTGAGGCCCTCGGGGCCTCAACCAAATATGCCAACAAGTCATATAACCCCATGCGAACTTAGTCGAACCTTTGAACTACTCAAAACAACATCAAAATACCAAATTACCCTCGGATTCAAGCCTAAGAACTTCCAAATTTTGCAAACGACGCCGAAACCTACCAAACCACGTCCGAATGACCTCAAATTTTACACACACATCACAAGTGACACTACGAATGTACTCCAACTTCCGAAAATCCATTCCGACCCCGATATCAAACTGCCGACCAAAATTGCCAAATTTTAAACTTTCGCCAATTCAAGCCTAATTCCACTACGGACCTCCAAATCACATTTCAGACGCTTTCCTAAGTCAAAAATCACCTAACATCCGATTGACTTTTCCAACTTAAGCTTATCTCAAAGAGACTAAGTGTCTCAATTCACTCCGAAATCACTCCGGACCTGAACTAATTAACCCGATATATCATAATATAACTGAAGAACACATAAGAAGCAAAAATGGGGGAAACATGGCTATAACTCTCGAAACGACCGGCCGGGTCATTACATCCTCCCCCTCTTAAACAAACGGTCGTCCTCGAACGAGTCTAGAAGCATACCTGGAGTTTCGAATAGGTGTGGATATCTGCTCCGCATCTCCCGCTCGGTCTCCCAAGTAGCCTCCTCCACAGGCTGACCTCTCCACTGCACCTTCACTGAAGCTATATCCTTTGACCTCAACTTTCGAACCTGCCGATCCAAAATGGCCGCCGGCTCCACATCATATGTCATATCACCATCCAATTGAACCGTGCTAAAATCCAAAACATGGGACGGATCTACAATATACTTCCGGAGCATAGAAATGTGAAACACTGAATGCACACTCGATAAGCTGGGTGGCAAGGCAAGCTTGTAAGTCACCTCCCCTACCCTATGAAGCACCTCAAAAGTCCCAATGAACCGGGGGCTCAACTTTCCACTCTTCCCAAACCTCATAACACCCTCCATGGGTGATACCTTCAGCAATACCTTCTCCCTGACCATGAAATACATATCGCGAACCTTCCTGTCCGCAAAGCTCTTCTTCCTAGACTATGCCATGCGAAGCCTCTCCTGAATCGATTTCACCTTGTCTAATGCATCCTGGACCAAGTCTGTACCCAAGAGCCTAGCCCCACCCAGATCGAACCATCCTACTCGAGATCTACACCTTCTCCCAAATAAAGCCTCGTACGGAGCCATCTGAATGCTCGACAGATAACTGTTGTTATATGCGAACTCCGCGAGCTGCAGAAACTGGTCCCATGAATCCCCAAAGTCAATGACACAAGCGCGCAAAATGTCCTCCAATATCTGAATAGTGCGATCGGACTGTCCGTCTATCTGAGGGTGAAAAGTTGTGCTCAACTCAACCTGAGTACCCAACGCTTGCTGCACGGCCCTCCAAAACTGCGATGTAAACTGAGTACCTCTATCCGAAATGATGGAAACTGGGACACCATGCATGCGAACAATCTCTCGAATATAAATCTCAGCCAACCACTCCGAAGTGTAAGTAGTACCAACTGGAATGAAGTGCACGGACTTGGTCAGCCGATCCACAATGACCCAAATAGCATCGAACTTCCTCGTAGTCCGTGGGAGCCCAACTACGAAGTCCATGGTGATCTTCTCCCACATCCACTCCGGGATCTCTAATCTCTGAAGCAATCCACCCGGTCTCTGATACTCATACTTAACCTGTTGACAGTTGAGACACCGAGCTACAAACACAACTATATCCTTCTTCATCCGCCTCCACCAATAGTGCTGTCTCAAGTCCTGGTACATCTTCGCGGCACCTGGATGGAGGAAATACCACGAGCTGTGGGCCTCCTCAAGAATCAACTCCCGAAGCCCATCTACATTAGGCACACATATCCGGCCCTGCATCCTCAACATACCGTCATCACCAATAGTCATATCCCTAGTATCACCTCGCTGGACTCTATCTTGAAGAACGAGCCGGTGAGGGTCATCATACTTATGCTCCCTGATACGATCATAAAGAGAAGACCTGGAGACCACGCAAGCCAATACCCGACTTGGCTCCAATATATCCAATCTAACAAGATGGCCCACTAAGGCCTGAACATCCAATGCCAAGGGTCTCTCTACTGCCGGAAGATATGCTAAACTCCCCAAACTCTCCGCCTGGCGACTCAAAGCATCGGCCACCACATTGGCCTTCCCCGGATGGTACAAAATAGTGATATCATAGTCCTTAAGAAGCTCTAACCATCTCCGCTGACGCAAATTAAGATCCTTCTGCTTAAACAAATGCTGCAAACTTCGATGATCAGTATAGATCTCATAATGAACCCCATACAAATAATGACGCTAAATCTTCAAGGCGTGAACAATGGCTGCTAACTCAAGATCATGGACAGGATAGTTCTTCTCATGGGTCTTCAACTGGCGCGAGGCATAGGCAATCACCCCACCCTCCTGCATCAGAACACATCCAATGCCTATCCTCGAGGCATCAATACACGGTGTAAGAACCTCAAGCTAATGGCAGAACTAATACTGGAGTTGTGGTCAAGGCAATCTTGAGCTTCTGAAAGCTCTCCTCACTCTCATCTGACCATCTGAATGGAGCACCCTTTTGGGTCAATTTGGTAAAGGGCGATGCAATAGATGAAAATTCCTCCACAAAGCGACGGTAATAGCCCGCCAAACCAAGAAAGATCCTAATCTCCGTGGCTGAGGATGACCTAGGCCAACTCTACACCGTCTCTATCTTCTTTGGATCCACCTGAATACCCTCACTGGACACCACGTGCCCCAAGAATGCTACTTAACCGAGCCAAAACTCACACTTGGAGAACTTTGCATAGAGCTTCTCCTCCCTCAATCTCTGTAACATAATCCTCAGATGCTGAGCATGCTCCTCCTGGCTACGAGAGTAGACCAGGACGTCATCAATGAATACAATAGTGAATGAGTCTAAATAGGACTGGAATACACTGTTCATCAAATGCATGGATGCTGCTAGGGCATTGGTCATCCCAAAAGACATCATTAAGAACTCATAATGGCCATATCGGGTCTTGAAAGTTGTCTTAAGAATATCCGAATCCCGAATATTCAGCTGGTGATACCCTGACCTCAAATAAATGTTGGAGAACACCCTCGTCCCCTAAAGCTGGTCAAATAGGTCATCAATACGTGGCAAAGGGTACTTGTTCTTGACCGTGACCTTGTTTAACTGCCTGTAATCAATGCACATCCTCATGGAACCATCCTTCTTCTTCACAAATAGGACCGGTACACCCCAAGGTGACATACTAGGTCGAATAAACCCCTTATCAAGGAGTTCCTGAAGCTATCCCTTCAACTCCTTCAACTCCTCCGGTGACTTACGATACGGTGGAATAGAAATGGGCTGAGTGCCCAACACCAAATCAATACCAAAGTCAATATCCTGTTAGGTGGCATGCCCGGCAGGTCTGCAGGAAGCACATCCAGAAAGTCACGTATCATCGAAACATAATCAATGGTAGGAGTCTCTGCACTAACATCCCTCACAAAAGCCAAATAGGATAGACAACCCTTCTCAACCATCCACTGAGCCTTCAAGTGTGAAATCACTCTACTGGGAACATAGTCTATAGAACCGCTCCACTCAACCCTCGGCAACCCCGACATCGCCAACGTCGCAGTTTTAGCATGGCAATCTAGAATAGCATGACATGGAGACAACCAATCCATACCCAATATCACATCAAAATCGACCATACAGAGCAGCAAAAGATCCATTATGGTCTCTAGATCCCCAATAGTCACCACACATGACAGATATACGCGGTCCACAACAATAGTATCACCCACATGAGTAGATACATGAACAGATAAAACTAAAGACTCACGGGGCATATCCAGAAAATGAGCGAAATACAAGGAAACATATGAATAAGTGGAACCGGGGACAAATAATACAGAGGCATCTCTGTAACAAACTGAGACAATACCTGTAATCACAACATCTAAAGCAATAGCATCTGGTCTGGCAAGAAGAGCATAGAAATGGGCCTAGCCACCCCCTGATCTGCCTCCCCCTCTCGGGAGACCCCTAGCTGACTGGGCTTCACCCCTAGCTGACTGGGCTGGTGGTGGAGGAATTGATGCTGATGACATAGACTGGCTCCTCTGCGGAGCGGGACCTCCCACTAGACGAGGACACTCCCTCCTCATGTGACCAAACTCCCCACACTCATAGAAACACCCCGGTGCTAGTGCTGGGGACTGAAGGGAGCCCCGAGCATCGGGATAACTAGCAGAAGGACCTGGCATAGACGAACCCTGAACCGATGGAGCACGAGAAGAACTCTGCGCTGGAAGGGCACCAAGAGATGAACGACCCCGCTGATAACTGTGAGATCCATGGCTAGATGATGTACCACGATGAACTGGGCGAGCCGTATGAGAATGTATGAATGGACGACCTCTATTGTGATGTAACTGACCCTCAGAAGGAGTACCACTAAATCCACCCTGTCCACAAGGCCTCTTGGCCTCCCTCTCAACCCTCTCCTGATCGCGAACCATCTCAATCTGCCGAGCAATGTCGACAACCTTATCAAAAGTAGCACTAGACACTCTCTCTCTCTGGTCATAAGCAATCGAAGCTGAAAAGTGAGACCATATATAAACCTCATAATCCTCTCTCTATCCGTGGGAACCAACTAGATAGCATGAAGGGCCAACTCTGAGAATCGTATCTCATACTGCGTCACAGATATATCACCCTAACGAAGCTGCTTAAACTATCTGCGCAGCTCCTCTCTGCGGGACTGAGGCACAAACTTCTCCAGAAAGATAAGAGAGAACTGCTACTAAGTAAGGGGTGCTGCCGAATGGCCTACGCCTCTCGTAAGCCTCCCACTAACTGAATGCAGCCCCAGAAAACTGAAAGGTAGTGAACGAGACCGCACTGGTCTCCAGAATACCTGCTGTACGGAGTATCCTCTAACACCTATCCAAGAAACCCTGTGCATCCTCTCCCTCTGCACCACTGAAAGATGGAGGCTGGAGTCTCCCAAACCTCTCCAATCTACGCTGCTCATCCTCAGGCATAGCAGGAACCGCATAGTCCTGAGCAGCTGCAACCGGCTTGGCGGGTGGTGCCCCCGATGTCTGGAGTCCCTGTACCACCGGCTCTGGTGTGCGAGCAGTAGGAGTCTGAGCACCTCTACCGACCTGAGAAGTGGCTGCTGTGGCCGGATCAAAGACCGCCCGAGTAAGGCTGGTGCACGCGGTCAGAATCTGAGCTAAGGCCTCCTGAAGGCCTGGAATCACAATAGGAACATGTGGTGCCTGAGCTGATGCATCAACAACTGGAATCTGGTCCTGCTCTGGGGAAACTGGTTCGATCTGCAGGTACTTCCCCAGCTGCTGTGCGGGATGCACCTCTACCCCTACCATGGCATCTACCGCGGCCTCGGGCTCTCGCGGCTCTGGCTGGTGTTATTGGTGGCTGGCCCTCCTGACCGGTAGTACGAGTCCTCACCATCTGTGAGAGAATGAAATAACAGATGTTTAGTTACTAGAGTCAACAGATTCGCACGACAAGAATTCAACAATATGGAGTTTTGTAAGGTCCTGTAGACTCCCGAAGATAAGTATAGACGTCTCTAAACCGATCCGCAAGACTCTACTAAACCCCCTCATAACTCATGAGATCTATGTAACCTAGGCTCTGATACCAACTTTTCATGACCCAAAACCTGGCCCATCGTCATGGCGCCTTTCGTGGTACTAGGCAAGCTGACCTTTCCAAAACACTTTCCAAATTTAACAGAGAAGAATTAAGACATTTAAAATAACTGGAGTTTCTCATAAATACGGGGGTAAAATTCAAATAAAACATAAGTGCAGAAAAATAGCCTGATATCGGGGTTTCACTAAGTCATGAGCAACTAGACTCTCAATCTAAAATACAATGTCTACAATAGTCTGCGTCTAGATATTAATACAAAGAAAGAAAGATAATGAGGAGCGAGCACAAGGTCCGCGAACGCCGATAACTACCTCGTAAATCTTCGGAAGATCAACTGCGCACGAACTCAATGACCTCCATGTCCAGTCACACCTGAATATGCACACAAGGTGCATGGAGTAACGTGAGTACTTCCAACTCAGTAAGTAACAAAATTAAATAAGGAACTAAGAAGCAGTGACGAGCTACATAATTTCAGTTCATTTTAGTAATTTCGGCAAGAAAAGTAGGCATGCTTTCATTCGGTGTTTTAAATCAAAACATTTCGAGTTCAGGTACAACAATATAAGCCCTCCAGAAAGTTTCACAACAACAAAAGTTAGCAACGAAGTGCAACAACAAAAATAAGAGCAAGTACAACCTCACAGGGCTACTATCACTCATCTATCTCAACAACTCAATCACTCGGCTCTCAGTCTCAATACTCTAAATCAAAGGTACCTATGCTCACTGGGGGTGTACAGACTCCGGAGGGGCTCCTATAGCCCAAGCGCTATATATTGCTGTGACGTGCAGCCCGACCCAATACTGTTGTGGTGTGCAGCCCGATCCATATATTGTTGCGGCGTGCAACCCGATCCGATATATGGCCCGAAGACTTGTTGCAGTGTGCAACCCGATCCAATATTGCTGCGGCGTGCAGCCCGATCCAATATATCTCAGATAGCTCTCAACCCGACACTCAGGCCCTACCTCAGTCACTAACCTCTCCAGCCCCTCGGGCTCACAAAAACAATTCTTGAATCCCTTTCAAAATCATTCCAAAAGTTCCAAGGTCCGACTTGAAAATGGTTGAAATGAACAAAAATTTGGGAAGTCTTCTATTTATAGGTTTTGCCCAGGCATTTCGAACATGCGGCTCAGAATGCGCACCTGCGGTCTCGCTTTTGCATAATAACCTCTGCATCTGCGGAAAATCACTTAAGTCCCTAACTCCACACTTGCGCTCCCTATCCGCTTCTGCGGTCTCGCAGGTGCGAAAAAGCCCTCGCACCTGCGGCCACTGCTTGACCTCCTCTCTTCCGCTTATGCGGGCTTGCAGATGCGCACACCTACTCGCACATGCAGTTCTCCCCAGTCCAACACACTCCCACACCTGTGTCCATCCCACCTCACTTATGGCATCGCATCTTCAGCAATACCCTCGCAGGTACGATTACACCAGCAACATGCCAACTTCATTAATTCTCCAAACTTCAAACTTGATCCGTTAACCACCCGAATTACACCCGAGGCCCTCGGGGCCTCAACCAAACATGCCCACAAGTCATATAACCCCATGCGAACTTAGTCGAACCTTCGAACAATTTAAAACAACATCAAAACACCAAATTACCCTCGGATTCAAGCCTAAGAACTTCCAAACTTCCAAATTCCGCAAACGACGCCGAAACCTACCAAAACACAACCGAATGACCTCAAAATATACACACAAGTCACAAGTGACACTACGAACGTACTCCAACTTCCAAAAATCCATTCCGACTCCGATATCAAATTTTCCACTGCTGACCAAAATTGTCAAATTTCCAACTTTCGCCAATTCAAGCCTAATTCAATTACGGACCTCCAAATCACGTTACAGACGCGCTCCTAAGTCAAAAATCACCTAACGGAAATATCAAAATCCAAATTCGAGATCGTTTACACATAAGTCAACATTCGATTGACTTTTCCAACTTAAGCTTATCTCAAAGAGGCTAAGTGTCTCAATTCACTCCGAAACTACTCTGGACCCGAATGAACTAACCCGATATATCATAATATAACTAAAGAACACAGAAGAAGCAAAAATGGGGAAAATAGGGCTATAACTCTCAAAATGACTGGCCGGGTCGTTACATCCTCCCCCTCTTAAACAAACGTTCGTCCTCGAACGAGTCTAGAAGTATACCTGGAGTCTCGAATAGGTGTGGATATCTGCTCCGCATCTCCCGCTCGGTCCCCCAAGTGGCCTCCTCTACAGGCTGACCTCTCCACTGCACCTTCACTGAAGCTATATCCTTTGACCTCAACTTCCGAACCTGCCGATACAAAATGGCCACCGACTCCATATCATATGTCATATCACCATCCAACTGAACCGTGCTGAAATCCAAAATATGGGACAGATCTCCAATATACTTCCGGAGAATAGAAACCTAAAACTCTGGATGCACACTCGACAAGATGGGTGGCAAGGCAAGCTAGTAAGCCACCCCTACCCTCTGAAGCACCTCAAAAGGCCCAATGAACCGTGGGCTCAACTTGCCCCTCTTCCCAAACCTTATAACACCCTTCATAGGTGATACCTTCAGCAACACCTTCTCCCCGACCATGAAAGACACATCACAGACCTTCCTGTCCATATAGCTCTTCTGCCTAGACTGCGCCGTGTGAAGCCGCTCCTGAATCGATTTCACCTTGTCTAATGCATCTTGGACCAAGTCTGTACTCAAGAGCCTAGCCTCACCCGGCTCGAACCATCCTACCTGAGATCTACACTTCCTCCTATATAAAGCCTCGTACGGAGCCATCTGAATGCTCGACTGATAACTGTTGTTATATGCAAACTCCGCGAGCGGCAGAAACTGGTCCCATTAACCCCCAAAGTCAATGACACAGGCGCACAACATGTCTTCCAATATCTGAATAGTGCACGCAAGCCAATACCCGACTCTTCTCCGATATATCTAATCTAACAAGTTGGCTACTAAGTCCTGAACATCCAATGCCAAGGGTCTCTCTACAGCCAGAAGATATGCTCAACTCCCCAAAATCCCCGCCCGACGACTCAAAATATTGGCCACCACATTGGCCTTCCCCGGATGGTACGAAATTAGAATATCATAGTCCTTAAGAAGCTCTAACCATCTCCGCTGACCCAAATTAAGATCCTTCTGCTTAAACAAATGCTTCAAACTCTGGTGATCAGTATAGATCTCCCAATGAACCCCATACAAATAATGACGCCAAATATTTAAGGCGTGAACAATGCTTGCTAACTCAAGATCATGGATATGATAGTTCTTCTCATGAGTCTTTAACTAGCGCGAGGCATAGGCAATCACCCTACCCTCTTGGATCAGAACACATCCAATGCCTATCATCGAGGCATCACAATACATGGTGTAAGAACCTGAAGCTGATGGCAGAACTAACACTAGAGCCGTGGCCAAGGAAGTATTGAGCTTCTGAAAGATCTCCTCACATTCATCCGACCACCTGAATGGAGCACCCTTTTGGGTCAATTTGGTCAAGGGCGATGCAATAGATGAAAATCCCTCCACAAAGCGACGGTTATATCCCACCAAACCAAGAAAGCTCCTAATCTCCGTGGCTGAGGACAGCCTAGGCCAACATTGCAGTGCCTCTATTTTTTTTGGATCCACCTGAATACCCTCACTGGACACCACGTGCCCCAAGAATGCTACTGAACCGAGCCAAAACTCACACTTGGAGAACTTTGCATAGAGCTTCTCCTCCCTCAATCTTTGTAACACAATCCTCAGATGCTGAGGATGCTCCTCCTGGCTACGATAGTACACCAGGATGTCATCAATGAATACAATAACGAATGAGTCTAAATAGGGATGGAATACACTGTTCATCAAATGCATGAACGCTGCTGGGGCATTGGTTAGCCCAAATGATATCACTAAGAACTCATAATGGCCATATCGGGTCCTAAAAGCTGTCTTAAGAATATCCAAATCTCGAATCTTCAGCTGCTGATACCCTGACCTCAAATCAATCTGGGAGAACACCCTCGTCCCTTGAAGCTGGTCAAATAGGTCATTAATACATGGCAAAGGGTACTTGTTCTTGACCGTGACCTTGTTTAACTGCCTGTAATCAATGCATATCCTCATGGAACCATCATTCTTCTTCACAAATAGGACCGGTTCACCCCAAGGTGAGACACTAGGTCGAATAAACTCCTTATCAAGGAATTCATGAAGTTGTCCCTTCAACTCCTTCAACTCCGCCGGTGCCATACGATACGGGGGAATAGAAATGGGCTGAGTGCCCAGTACTAAATCAATACCAAAGCAAATGAAGGAAACAAGATGGCACTGAAGCTTGATAAATATGGGAGGTTCCATTATCTTTTTGTAGTTTATGAAGCTTGGATTCAGGGATGTTTATTTATGAGGAAAGTCTTAGCCGTTGATGGGACATTTTTTATGGGAAAGCATCGTAGAGTGTTGTTGTCTGTCGTAGCACAAGATTCAGAGAATCATATTTTTCTTTGGTATTTTGTATAGTAGACAAGGGGTGTGATGCCACATATGAATATCTTTTTAACAATTGGCCAGCATACACCCCGGCAATTTTGAGTTATGAATAATTTGTAATAGGCACAAAAGCATAGCAAATGGGATCTCAAAATTTTACCCTCAGGTTCATCACAAATTTTGCATGAGGCATCTTGCTAATAATATTCGCATAATATTTTATTGCGGAGATTTGTTTCACCATTATTATTTTGCATATAAAGCGTATAGGATGGATGAGTTCGATGATCATTTTCTACAAATAAAAAATAACAATGTGAGAGTCGCCAAATATCTGGAGGATGATGTTGGGTTTCACAAATGCAGTAGGGCGCACTTTCAAGAAAACAAGTAAGTTAGTATGAACTTCCCAGGTGAAACATTTTTGAAGATATTTGAAGCATTCTTTAAGATGTTTGACACATCCATTAAGGTATTTGAAACATCTCTTAAGGTATTTCAAACATATTTTAAGATGTTTTAAACATCTCTTAAGATATTTCAAGCTTCACATGAAATAAGTTACTAGACTTCCCAATTCAAACATATTACGAGATGTTTCAAACATTTATGAAGATGTTTCCAATATCTCTTGTGATGTTTGAAACATCTGCAAGATGTTTGACCCTTGCTGCTTATATTTCAAATTCTTAAAAAGTCTTGTATATTATTATTTCAGGTATAAAGTATTGACCAAAAATATTTTCGAGTATGTTAACTCCGTGTTCCTACTAGAAAGAGAATTCCTCATCGCAGCCCTATTTGATGCTATTAACAGGAGGTTTGCTCAAAAATTCCATGAGAGGCATATAAAGTTCCACAACACTCTAACAATTTGTGTCCCTTCAGTTAAAAAAGAAGATTAATAAAAATGTGATTTTGGGCAACAGCCTATTGGTATATCCAATAAGACAACATGTGTTCAACGTCACCAGTCATGGTACGATTGCAAAGATTGATCTACACAACAAAATATATTTTTGTAGAGAGTTTGACCGAGACAAAATACATTGTCCACATGCTATGGTAGCCCTTAGAGTTGAGTTTGGAGTTATACTTTTGACTTTTATTATATACATACGTGAATACATATGTCATAAAATTTAATATGGTGCCTTCTGAAGAATGTTGAGAGGAGGCTCCTGATCTTGTTGAGAGAAATATACCTCCACTTTCATGTGAAATTAAAAAGGGAAGAAGGAATACAAAGCGGATTCCAACAAGCGGGAAAATAATAAAGAAGCAAAATAGATGCTCCATATGCAAAGAAACTGGTCAAAAAAGAACTACATGCAAGTAGAGAACTGATGGAACAAATAACTCTACTGTGGCTTAATGGCTTTATTGTTGTACTTGTTTGATAATTTAATGTTGATATCATTGGAGAACTAAATAATCTTTAGGTTTGTATTAACAATTACCGTATTTTCTTGTAGTAATGGTAGTTTGATATTGATGTTGATGTTACTATGCCATTGTACTCTTTTTCACCATTAACTACCGTCTAACTTCTACCATCCTGATAGAAGTTTAAACAACTACCATATTATTTTAAACATCTAACACAATTGTTTGAAACTTATATCAAGATGTTTGATATCGATTGTCACTAAATCAATAGGTTAAATTATTTGTAGAATCAAAAGATTGATGATCAATTATTTGATGTTTATTTATATTTAAGGTCAATGGATTGACGATCAATTATTTGAACTATTCAATTATTCTATATTTAATTATTCTTAGAATCAATAGGTTGGCAGTAAACTATTTGAAGTTATCACGACCCAATATCCCAACCACGGGGCCGTGATGACACCTAATAACTGCTTGCTAGGCAAGCCAATATTAGTTAAACATTCATTCAATTCAATTATTTAAAAGAAAAGTATTAAGAGGTTAAGACAGAAACACTTTATAATATAATAATCTGAAAACAACACAGTCTAGTCTAAACGCAAAAACTGGTGTCACAAGTACATGAGCGACTAAAATACTACAAACTGAGTCTAAAATAAAGTACAACTGTATGAAATGAAATAAACAGTGAAATAGACAGTAAGGGGACTTCAGGGTTTGCGAATGCCGTGCAGCTCTACCTCAAGTCTCTAAAGGACGGGTTCGATCTATCTCCGTAACGCGCCGTTGGGACTAACACCGATATCTGCACAAGAAGTACAGAAGTATAGTATGAGTACAACCAACCCCATGTACTTTATAAGTGCCGAGCCTAACCTTGATGAAGTAGTGACGAGGCTATGACAAGACACTCACTATAACCTGCACGGATATAAGCAAAATAACAATAACGGAATAGAGAAACAACAATTAACATGAAAACCAGAAAAAGTAATACATAACAGAGGGCCCCAAAATGTCATCACTACATAGTTTAACAACACAATACGGTAAGGGAAACCTACAACCAAGAATAACCATAATACAACTTCTCCATTGCAGCGCGCAACCCGATCCACATATAATATCAATGTCGTTGTGGCGTGTAATCCGATCCCATATATAATATCAATACCGTTGTGGTGTTCAATCTCATCCCATGCATAATATCAATACTGATGCGGCATGCAATCCGATCCCATATATAGTGTACATGTATAATACTACAACCAATTACGACGTATCTCACAACGTAACGCAAAAAGGGAACTAAACGGATAAAGTCTCTAAGACAATTCAGTATACCTAATAAAGTAAAATGGAAGCAAGTAATGCGATGCTTTCTTTGAAAAAGTGAAGTCTTCAATTCCCCTCCCATTTCACAAATGCGATCCTGATTTAGCAAAAGCGAAGCTCGCATTTGCGGGACCTGCAACCCAACTGCACCAGATTTCCTTAACAGTCCAAAAACGCTCCAAAACATATCTAAAACTCATCCGAGCCACTCAGGCTCCAATACGAACATTCCCACAAGTGTAATAATATCATACAAACTTGTTCACTATCTCAAATCATCAAAATAACATCAAATATCAAGTATCGAGCATCAAGATTCAAGATTTAAACTTTGAAACTTAATTTTCTAATTTTTCACATAATACGCCGAAACACCCTCGGGTCACCTGGGACCCTAACCAAATATACTTACAAGTTCAAAAATATCATAAACACCTACCAGAATCGTCAAAATACAGATCCGAGATCGTTTACCAAAACCGTTGACCGTGGTCAACTCAAGTCATTTTTAAAACCAAAAATTATATTTTCTTTAAATTTTCACATATAAGCTTTCTGAATAACGACACGACCACGCACGCAAGTCATATATCATCAAATAAAGCTATGGAAGGTCTCGGAACATAAAAAAGGAGCTGGTACTCAAAAAAACATATATTGTCGTCACATTCTCCACCTCTAAAAGAAACGTTCATTATCGAACGAACACATAAATAATTTTTGAACTTGCCGGTCTAGAATAGTCACCGACTCTTCCTCATAGGTCAAATGCTCATCAAGCTACACCGTGCTAAGTCCAAAACATGTGAGCTTCCTCATGGTACTTCCAAAGCATAGAAACATGAAATACCGGATGTACCCCTGCTAGGCTAGGAGGCAATGCAAGCCTATAAGCAACCTCCTCAACTCTTTCCAAAATCTCAAATGGGCCAATAAACCTCGGGCTCAACTTTTCCTTCTTCCCAAGCCGCATCACGCCCTTTATAGGCGACACTTAGATAAGAACGTTCTCACCTTCCATGAAATCGACAACTCAAACTTTCTGGTCTGCATAACTCTTTTTCATGGACTGAGTGGTAGGAAGCCGCTCCTGAATCACCTTAATCTCTTTCAAAGCATCACGAACCAAATCAATGCCCAATATTCTAGCCTTTTCGGGCTCGAACCATCCAACCACAGAATGACATTGTTGCACCCTATTTTGCACGAGTCAAAACAAGATTCAACTTGTGGTTTCTCTATTGTTGATGAAAGAGAGTCGCCATCTAATATTTAAAGGTATACTTGGGTACCTATTTAATTACTAAAGGTCATATTCTTCATTAGTATGCTAACCTGTAAGATCATGGGTAAGGGTTCTTCTTCTTCTAAGAGGAAGGTGTTAGGCACTCCTTAAAACTATCTGAGGTAGCTGCATAGGACTTGGACTAGATTTGGGACTAATTATTTTGTATTATGCTTAACTAATGTTTAAAGAGTGTAGCTTACCATATATTAGGGCATAATACCTATAAAGGAAGAGTGTAGTATAAAAAGGTATGGGTTTATAGAAGAATCTTTGAAAAATAATGTTAGTGTATATATGCTTGAAAAAGAACTTTACAAGACGTGGTGTTTGTATGAAAACGTGTAAAAGATAAGCTAAGTTAAAACACTTTGTTCCTAAAGTATGGGAGTTCATATTACTCTAGTGAAGGTGTACGAAAATAAGCCTAAGATATACCTTGGTCTTTAAATAATTGGCTTGAAGGAATCGTTTTAAAATCCTTGTTTTGGGCGGCAACACCTTGATCTTAGAAAAAGGGGTTGATTTCCTTTTAGAAAGTTAAACTCGCGATTTAGTTCAGATTTTCTTTTTTGAAAGAGGGACTACCACCTTTGTTAGGCTTTTGGGCTTCAAAAAGCATAGTAGATTAGTAATATAAACAACTTATAATTAACGAATATAAGATTAATTACTAACTAATGGTTCTTTTAATCTTAGGTTCTTTAAGCTTGCCTAAGTTATTTTATATGACTTAAGACATAAAGTAAAGCAATTAATCCAATATATAATTGTTATATACATATGAGATAAAACAACATGAACATAATAAAGGACAACAACATAGTAGAGCTATAGAATAGCGAAAGCAGTAAATAAGGAATAAAGGGAGAGAAAGGACTCTGGTTTTTGGGCCTCAATAAGGCAGGCCCAGCAGTAATAGGGACGACATCTGACTCTGGACTTCCAACATATAGCAATGCTAGATTTGGGTCTGAGTTCTTTAAGAACTCAACATGCCCAAGCCATTGTATATGTTCAAAAAAAGAGAGAAGGTCATTAGAAAGATAATACTTTATACATGCTCATACATGAAATATGCAAGCAAAGAATAAAGGAAAGATGATTAACAATAGTTAAACACTAAGAAGGTTATACTAATATGGTTGTTATGTATAGAAAATGATCCACATTGAACATATTTCGTTGTCATTAAAAACTAAACCCAAAGAGAATAACAAATGTCAATGAATTAAGAGCTAAGGAGAGAATTCCACTCAAGGTCGATGCCCCCATTCAAATCCCCCGACATTTCAAAGTTCCCATGGGTCTCAAGGTCATGGGCAATGCTTGTGTCGGGGAGAGTAGCCCAACTGTAATGACCCGGCCAATCGTTTTGAGAATTAGAGCCCCGATCCCCTAATATCTGCTTTCCCCACGTTTGTTTCCGCTATTGAGACTTGCTGGAGTGATTGGTTATGGAATTCGAAGAGTTTTGGGACACTTAATCCCTAGTTGTGAGTTTAAGCCTTAGAGTTTGGATCGTAGTCGAAACTGTTTGAAGACGGATACAGAATGGAATTCTGTCGACTCCGTTAGCTTCGTTGAGTGATTTTGGGATTAGGAGCGCGTCCGGAATGTATTTTGGAGGTCTGTAGTAGATTTAGGCTTGAATTGGCGAAAGTTAGTTTTTCGGCGATTTAGGCCAATAGTGAAAATTTTGATATCGAGCTCGAAATGGAATTCCGAAAGTGGCTGTAGGTCCGTAATGTCATTTATGACCCGTGTGTAAAATTTGAGGTCAATTGTACTAGATTTGATGTGATTCGGCGTCGTTTGTAGAATTGGGAAAATTCTAAATTCTTAGGCTTGAATTCATGCTTAATTCATGATTTTGGTGTTGTTCGATATGGTTTGAAGGCTCGACTAAGTTCGTATAGTGTTACAGGATTGGCTGGTAGGTTTGGTTGAGGTCTCGGGGGCCTCGGGTGTGTTTCGGATGCTTAACGGAATGAAATTGGACTTAGGAAAATCTGTTGCTTTTGCTGGTTCTGGTGTTTTGCACCTGCGAAAGGGAGGCCGCAGGTGCGGAGGGAGTGCGTAGATGCAGAACTGGTGGGGCTGGTGATGGAGCGCATGTGCGCAAGTTTGACCGCACCTGTGAGCCCGCAGGTGCGAAGCATGGGTGCAGATGCGGAAGCTAGATGCTTTAATGAAATGCGCAGATGCGCCGTTTGGACCGCAGGTGCAAGAAACGGCCGCAGGTGCGAGGATCGCTGAGCAAAAAAGGGGATTTCAAGGGTTTGAAATTTCATAACACAAAATTCGATTTAGAGCTCGGTGGGAGACGATTTCTCGAGGGATTTTTAAGGAGAACTATTGGATAACTAATATAACTCTATTTTGATCATAATACATTAATCTATTGTTGTTTTCCTCGTCTAATTAAGGAATTTGAGGGTAGAAGTTTGGAAATGGGGGAAAAGGTTCCCCAATTGAAAATCTGAGATTTGAATGGGAATTTGACGTCGGATTTAGATGATTGTTGTTCGAGTGAACTCGTGAGTGAATGGGTGTTCATAATTTGTAACTTTTACCCGATTCCTAGACGTGGGCCTGGGTAGACTTTTTGAGCGTTTTTCCTAATTTTACGTTTTAACTTCGAATTAATTAGTTAAATTAGTTACTTGTAGTTATATTTGCATTATTCAATTAATTTAAATAGATTCGGGCCATTCGGAGTTTGATACTCATTGCAAGAGTGTGGCATCGAGTTAATTTGAGCGGTTCGAGGTAAGTGGCTTGCCTAACCTTGTGTTGGGGAACTTTCCCTTAGGATGTTTGATATTAATTGATGTGTGGGCGCTATGTACGTGAGGTGACGAGTACGTACATGGGCATTTATTGCAAAAAAAAAAAAGAAAATCCTGTTTTCCTTTCTAAGTCATTAAAAAATTGTTTTCCCTTATTAAATTGCACTAATACGTTTAAATTGTTTAGTTTAGATTAGGGAAGCATGCTTACGTGTTTTAACTGCCTATTTGCAATTCTGTGCCCCATGCTTAGTTAGACCCTTATTTTCCTTATCTGTATTAGTCTAAATTGTATAACTCGATGCCATACCTGTCATATTATCTTGCGTTGCATATTTATTTTGGGACTGCAGACGTATTCTGGGAGATCCCCCTACCTTGCATATTTATATTGGGACTACGGACGTATTTTAGGAGATCCCCCAGCACTGCATATTTACTTTTGGGACTACGGATGTATTTCGGGAGATCCCCATGTACTGCATAATTATTCAGAACTTCGGGACGGTATCCCGGGAGATACCCCATTGTGTTTACCTTGTTCTGAGCCGAGGGCTCCCTTAACTGTTACATTTTTGAGCATTTATTTAACTATGTTACCGTAAACTTTACTTATATCTTTTACTGTTTAATTTATAATATTTACTCCGGTAGGGCCTTGACCTGACCTCGTCACTACTCGACCGAGGTTAGGCTTGGCACTTACTGGGTACCATTGTGGTGTACTCATGCCCTTTTCTGCACATATTTTCGTGTGCAGATCCAGGTACGAGCTATCAGCCCCGGGGTTAGTGTGTGCTGCTGATTCTAGGAGACTTCAAGGTACTTCTGCTTGCATCCGCAGATCTTCAGAGTCACCTTCTACTCCCTCGCCTAGAGACTTTCATTATTATCTTCAGACTTTTGTATAGAGCTACATAGATTATAGCAGCTTGTGACTTAGTGATATTATGGGTCTTGGAAAATTATTTTGTATATGCCGAGTGGCACTACTTTTGGTTATTCACAATATGCTGTTTATCTTTAAAATGTTGTGCTTTCTTTACATTTTTCATAATATTAGGCTTACCTAGTCGTAAAGACTAGGTGCCGTCACGACACCTTACGGAGGGTTAATTTGGTCGTGACAAGTTGGTATCAGAGAACTAGGTTCATAGGAGTCGCGAGTCACATGCCAGTTTATTAGAGTCTCGTGGATCGGCGCAGAGACGTCCGTACTTATCTTCGAGAGGCTATGTAACTGTTAAGAACAATCATATTTCTTTGATTTCCTTGTCGTGCGAGTTATTAACATCAAAAATTCTATTCTATTCTTTCTCACAGATGGTGAGGACCCGTACTGGGAGGACCGAGGATCAGGCACCCGATCCCCCTGCTAGGGCCGCCAGAGGCCGGGTCGGGGTAGAGTACGACCATGCGGTGCAACCCGAGCACCTGCGAGAGCTGCGTCAGAGGAGCCTCCAGCAGCTCCAGCTCGAGGGCCAGCACCGAAGATCCCTATTGCTACTCCAGCCCTCCAGGAGACTTTAGCTCAGTTCATGAGCATGTTCAACACTCTGGCTCAGGCTGGACTATTTCCGATAGCTCCCGCTACATCTCAGGTCAGGGGAGGGGCACAGACTCCCGCA